>JABASF010001300.1:0-23705 GCA_019776145.1 Harlomillsia oculata | reverse complement strand
AGTCGTGAAAGAGATACGACTACGACAATGCTCAAGGAAACAAGCTCCTGTCAAAAAGTCTGGGTGAGTTAGTTTTCCATGAATTTTGTTTATTCTTTTTTCCTATTGACTTTTCTTAAAAATAAACCAAAATGGAAATGCTTTGTTTGCTGCGCAAAAAATCTCAAAAATATGTATTAGATGTCTTGGATTACAATTCGAAAATACGCACTAGTAAGTTTTTATTTATAAGGAATCTGGTCTAGGTTTTCTACTGTTTCAGTCAGTCGGATGTAGAAAGGAAAAGAATACAGGTCTTTCTTATTTGTTCCAGTAGCGGGAATGATGTATTTTTCCATAGGCTTTTGTGTCTTATTTCTTGTATATCTCTGCTCAGAATGCTGTTATTGCTAGAGTTGTTCGGCGGTTTCGACATGGCAAAATTCGATGAGACGTCTCAACTGACTCGAATTGTCCATTTGCCTTTGAGAAACGACATCACCGACATTTTTTGGATGACAAAATCTATCAAGTTTGATTGATGCGTTCACTCGCTCCCAGTCGAGCACAATAGCACATTTATATACGGACCAAAGTCAGCAGCGAACAAAGTGTAATGTGTGTGTGTTTGGAAATATCCCAAGGATTCCCTGTCAAATCCAGTCGTCACAAAGATGAGACAGTCTCGAACCTAACCTGTGACTCTTCTGTCACTACCTGTGTGTTTTCCTTTACCTCAACCCCCAACAAAATGAAAATTCCATAATGTATGTGCTATATTGTATTTTGTATAATAATATAATTCTTAAAAAAAATTCTAGGAAAAATGTCACTTTCAAGAATTGTGGTTATGGCTTGGCTCGGCTCGGCCTGGAATGGGCGAATGGAGTATAAAAATTTTGTGAGCGTCTGTTTTCCAAGTTTAGTGCACACAAGACTCATTGAAGAATTTTAGTGCAGGAGGATTATCTAAAGATTCAAACAGACGTCAGACTTGAAAGGAATGTGACTGTGAAGTATATTTTGATTTTAGTATGAATTATTTTTTTCAATGTATAAAAAGACCGAATCCACCCGGGATACAAATCAGGCAGGGCACTTTTCTTTTTTATACTAGTATTTTAATAGTTGATCATCAGAATCCTACAGTTGTAAGTTTGAAGGATGAGGGAAGCATGAAAGTTGAAGCCTGCGGCTGGTATTTATGATTCGCGTGTGTACGAGTATGTAATAATGTGTGTGTGAGGATAATCCTGAAATCTAATCTGGCGATAAAGTCAGCACACAATAGCCATTATGAGTCGGAAGCAAAGTATATTTATGGATGGGAGGTCGTATTGTCTCCTCATGACGAGAACGACGGCCGAAGCCGACTCATCAAAGCAATAGTATGTACATATAACTAAAAGAGGAATAGTCCGCCGCCACATTCGACATTGTACACGAGAAGGGAAACCGCCGCCGTTCGTAGCCACGATGGCTTGTTCAGTGTGTTTGGACTGCTTTTCTCATTTCCTCCTATGCAAATCGATGCGGGAGCCCAAAATCCTACAAAATCTCATTTTGGCCTAGTCTACTTTGCAAAACGACTTTTTTTCAATCCCCCTTTTCTCCAACATGCTATGACACTTTGGTTGTATCTCCTTTGAATGACATGAGGGTATTCTCCATTGACTTTGAAATGTTCTTTCTGTTCAAACACAAAGTGTGGAAAAGCACCTCACTGAAAGATTCATATGGCGAGATGATTTGTGTCTGTGTAAGTAAGTAATTTCGGGAATGTATCTTTTCCAAAGTGAGGAAAGAAAGAATTTTGAGGCTTTACAGAAGAGAAACAGATGCCCAAATGATGTATCCCATTTTCCACCGGGTGCGAAACAAATGAATGGTGAAAAGCACCAAATTTTGAACATGAAGAAACTCTGAAGGACATAAATCTTGATTTCCTGTCTTCTCCCCGAGAAGGAATCAACGCCAAGATGTATTTATATGTGAACCAGCCAGGAACACGTTAATTTTCAAAAACCATCACAACACACACGTACACACATTTTGGAATAACAAATTTAAACATTTACTTCAACAGTTCACCAGATCACACCAACACCTCTCGTCTGGTAATACAGTCCTGTCCAAACCTGTCCATCGTTAACCTTTCGACCTTCAAACGCCAAATCATGATTCAATCCATGAAACACGTCAAAAAGTATCTAAAAGCCATATTACAATGCGCATTACCGTAAACCGCACATTGCATCGGCACAGCGTGTGGTTATGTGCAGTGAAAGCTGGTGCAGAAAAAGTATGTTTTTGTCTGCATTAAAGTGATAATGTAAAAAAACCCAGAGGGACTCTTACCAAGTTCCAGTTACGTTAAAATTGCGTGCGGAACGATTTTTGGCTCGTTTTATAACACTTTTGGATTTCTCTTGTTTTTTTTTCTTTTTTTGGGGGTGTACACTGCGGCTTTGTGGCCATGTAACATTTTGTGTTTAGTTGTATTGAGTTGTACTACTGGTATTACTATAATACACATTCCAAGTTGCAGCAGCAGAGGAGAGGAAGGAAAAACGAAAAGAGTAACGTTAACGCATCGGAGAAGGAAAAATAGACGGAAAAAAAAGATACATTGTCTCTCGTGACTTGGCTCAAAGCCCTCTGTTTTGCTGGCAGCTGGGGAAAAAATAAATATTCATTAATTCAACCCACAAGGATTGAAAAGTTGAAGAAGACGTAAAGGGGAGAAACTCAATGAAAATTTATCCTCGTCCATGTTCAAGGCTGAACGGAACGTAAAGTTGCGAATGTTATCCAGTGTTGTTAGTTAGCAAAGCGTCGTAGCGTGTTCTACTGTTCTTATATTATAGTAAATGGTAAAGTATTACATAGTTTATAGTGGTAGGAAAGTTGTGTGTACTGTGGGCCTCAGTAGTTCTCCAGTTCTCCAGTTTTCAGCATCAACAGAAAAGCAGATTCCATCAAATAATATGCTTTACCCACTACAAAATACACACAGAGAGAAAGGACTGAGAGAAAATTCCATTAGCCTGATCTGGAAATACGAGGGGAAATGTGGACGACGACATTGTCAAACCCACAAAACCTTTCAATCGCTTCCTCGACAAAATACCAAAAGCTTTCACTCTGCTTTCATTTCACTCGGAACTGTCGCAATTGTCTCAATTGTCCACAATTGTCAAAAACTCTTCGAATTGAACCTATATCCTTGATTCCAGTGACAGTAATAATTGTTAGTCTCTTGAAGATACGCAAGATAAGTAACACGTGGCTGTATTAAGTATATAATTTTTGGGTACATTTGTATTGTTTCTATTTAGTGTACTCAAAACATTAGCGATTACGTCTCAAAAAAACACAAAGAGAAAGAAAGGAAAACTTTCAAACTTTCTCCGAACTATATAAGGTAGGAGAGAGAAGGATGAAAAGGGTGCAATGGTACTATTATATTATAGCATTTGGTAAACCAGGTCTTCTGGATTGGATCTCTTTATTAATTCTGAGTGAGAGCATCTGGCTGAAGAGAACAGGAGAGAATGACATCGAAATTTGATATCCTCACTGCTGCCCTGACTGATGAGGACGTATTACACTTATTTACGATCCATTAAACATAACGCATTCGAGAAAGTCAAAGGTTCCATGATTCCATAGTGTTGCTGTGTGGAAAGTGCCTGGAGGAATCCTCCGAGGCGGGCTGTCACAACAGCCTGCTGTTCTCGTTCCGGTGTGTGCGTCATGGAAGCATATCTGATCTCACTTTGTTCGTGTGTTTTTGCAGCCTTTGGTGCAGAAGAATGGGCCAAAAGTGTGTGATCTGATTGAAGGCCGGAGACAAGCACATTATTTTCTCCTGGATCCTACTAGATAAACTCACAAAAAGATGAATGTCGTATTTATTTTGTAGTGAACTAAACCTGAACTAAAAAAGAATGGGAATTCCACTCCATATGTACAGAACCAAATGTCGTAAGAAAAAGGAAGGTGACAAAAGGAAAAGGTTTGAGATTTTGAACGTGCGCAATTAAAAGGGTCATAGAGTCCGTTTAAAGATTAAAGAGATCCTTCCTTCCTTTGAGTTAAGCTTGACGGAGGATTGAAAGGATAATTTATCCTGGTGTTTCCTTTTGGAAACGCGTAGGGATGCGATACGTCCTAATTTGGCGTTAGATGAGCCCTAAAACAAAAGACGGATGAGATGATGAGGACAAGACATGCCGTTCGACATTTCTCGTTCCGTGGACCAAGTGCGACTGACTTTGTCGATAAGAAGAAGGATGAAGGACAGAGAAATCACACACACTCACTTCTCTTACACATTGTTATACGAGAGTACACACCATACAGAGACATACAAGGACAAAATGTACTGGAGGACAGACTGGGTTAGGTTAGAATAGTAGTAGTTTGGTCTGAGAGTGAGTTTCGGTTTTCGGTAGAACGGCGTGTGTTGTAACGGTGATAGACTTGGAGACTGGCCAGACTGAGGAAGAAAAGACAAGCTTCTTTCGGAAGACGAAGAAAAAAGTCTTCTCCACTGGCCCATAGATTACCAATATAGATCTCTCGCTCGCTCGTCTCCTTTCTTGGCTTGAGTCCGCTCAAATCTGTCCCTTACAGAGACATACACACACTTTAACCGGGTAACAGAAGACCCTTTTCCTTCCTATCGCACCCATCATAACGTTTTCGGTTTTCAACTCTTCTCGCCAACTACCGCATCATTTTATTTACCTATCTTCAATGTTCCTCCTACTGCCATGACGCCAGCTCTACTAAAAGATGACTATTTTACTTCCTTACACTATATTCTCTTCAAACTCCCCCAAAATGCATTTTCCTTCCACTTCTCCTTCACTTGATTTCCCGTTCCTCATATGACAGCCGGCTGGATGGCAAACAACCATAAACACCCCCATAAAACCCATGTCTTTTTCTCCTTTCGAATTGCTCAAATATTTTAATGCATTTTCCCCCTACTTTCTCTTGCAATAGCTATAACGTACTTCTATCAAAAGTCTTGGAAGACGTAATATCAATTTCAATTTTATTTGTTATTGCTTCATCAAAATTTACGGAAATTCAAAATTCGTTTTATACAAATTTATTGTATAGTACATATATCGTAAAGCAAAAGAACGTCTGAGAAAACTATCAAAATAATAGATATGGTCAAAATTAGGAAACCTAATTCTTTGGAACGCACAGACAGACAAATTCCCTTGGATTTTGTCTGTGTGTGTTCCCAGTACACTTTAAGGGACGTAAGAAAAGAGAAAAAAATGCATGCTTTTACCAAATGACAAATAGAGTCTGACGCTTCAGAATACAAACCTGATTATGTTTGCAAATGTTTCAGCATTCACATTTGTCTCTTAAAGTGCCCCAATCGCCATTCTACTTGAGAGACGCACTTCAAACCGGAGAAAACCACATCTATAAACCACAAAATGGAGTTTCCAGCACATAAAGGCATAGCCTTTCCTGACTTATTCTAACTCCCACGCTCTAAAGGATACTATAAGTATTGTTTGTGTTACTGTATACAGTGAACATATGTGCTGCAATATAAAACACGGTGTGACAGCATTTCAATTCTGAGAGTAAAACGAAAGGTGTTCAAAATCACCTTGGACGGGTGTGAAAACCTCATTTTGTCTCTTCAGGTTTAGTCCACAAAAAAAACCAGGAGCAGTAGGCAACAGTACCAGTTTTGAGGGATTGTGTCACACGTGTATTTTTCCCAATACAAATATTACCAAAGCTTCATTTCTCCTTTGACACTTTTAAAATCAATCAGACGTCAAGGGCGATTCCTTGGAGGAGGTTCATCTTTCACATTCTGTTGGTGTGCCTTCATTTGTGTCAAAGAGGAGACATATTGTCACCTGTCGCAGGAGTCATGACACACCCATATTCTATACATTCTCGTACTACAGCATTCTGGCAGTGTAGCACTATAACGTATATGAAAATGTGTGGAAGTTGTACGATAGAGTAGATAGTACAACAAAGCAGTCGAGAAACATAGTTAAAATACGCCTGAGGAAGTCAGAGCACAACATTTCCAAAACTTTTAGAACAAAAGGCAAATTATACTATATTCTAAATCCAAGAGATCAAAACAATCCGATTCAGATTTGGATGATGAGAACATCATGGAAGAGCGAAAAAAGGTTTGATGCATGTATGTGTTAGCGACTAGCTCCAGGGTGTTTTCTGTAAAGGTTCAACTAACGGGATCATCGTATCAAATGTACAGCAAAAGCTGGAACACTTTTTAATAATGTTCCGGAAGTGCTTTTCAAAAGCGATTTTCTAGTACTCTTCAGCAATATTATTAGTTGGGCTATTACTATTACAAACATGATTATGTAGAAAATGTTTTTTTCCTATTCTTTTTCCTTTACGCGGCGGGATTGTGCTAGTGTGTACATATGAGTAAAAGATGAGTGTAAGAATACAAAATGGAATTTGATGATGACGAAGGACGTTGGTTGGCGGAACATTGCGGAGCATTTTTAACTTGGATGAGGAAAAGGGAACCTCATGTTTTTTCCATTGTGTACATACAACATACACACACACTCACTTGCATGAGCAAAGTGTACAAAAGAGAAGATGAAAACGGGAAAAGCCACTTGAACTGCTGTGTGGAACAATTTAAAGGAGATAAGAGGCTTAGTCCTGGATCAAGCTTGCATAGGATTCATAATATAAAGCCTTTCCACTTCCACATTGCTCAACCAAGAAAAGCACCAACTCCAGTTCCCGGTCCACGTTCCGGTTTCCAGTTGCTTCATCCACCCACACACACACACACATACACGGTTTCGCTCGTTCACAACAAAAAGATATTATGATTACACAAAACATTCCGTTGTCTCAGCTCAGCAAATGGAGATTATCGTAGACTACTAAAACGAAAAGTAAAGTCTTCAGATTGTCCAGCAGATCGATGTGACGGTCCATGGTGGTGGTGGTGACGTTGCAATTTAATCGTCATCATCCCATTCCAAAATTGCTGTAGGTTAGGATTATACTAAAATGCAAATCCATGTCCAATGATATTCCTACAGCGCACCAGGAAAAGCAAAGGCAAATGCATAGTGTGACTATGTTGTTGGTCCATTAATGCAGAGGCAAGGTTCTTCGTTTGCCTTTTGTGCTTAGGAAATGGATTACTTGATACTACAGCAAAGGGAAAGGAGATTCAAGAAACAGCAAAAAGAGAAATGAGTTTGAGGGCAAAACTCGTTGACTCTCACTGAGAAACTCGGAACATATGCGAAGATAAACGAGGTGTGTGTATACTTTATAGTTTATAGCACACTTCCCTGTTCACTTCGTCCATGTCTTTTTGAGAAAATGCTACACTTTGAAGGAAAAGAGTCACGGAGGAACTTTAAAAAGAGCGAGGAGAAAAGACAGTGTAGCACAATCTCAGCTTTCAATGACGACGACACGACCCCAGCAAAAGGAAAAGCAAGGGAAAAGGACACAGAAGGCCTTTCAGCTGCGTCCTAGTAACTTAATCCTGTTGGTCGTTCGTCTTTGCCTAACCCTATTTTGTCGGATTGAATAAATAGATCAATTTCTTTTCTCTCAAACTGTTCACTGTAGAGAAGTTAGATGAGAGAAAAACAAGGCACAAAGGATTTCAACAGATACTAATACTACCAACTTCTCCTTGAAACTCAATCTATGCACTACGCTTTTTGTCCACCATTTTAATACTACTGTCTTTAAAACGTATTTCCAATCTCACTTTAATATAATCCGTACTCATATAATTTACTCTATCCTCTCATTTTATATCGTAAGTATCAAATTTATAAAAAAAAGCATAACAATCATGTTTGGATACTTTACGTCACTGCTTTCTACCCTGTTTCAGAGATCACAGGTATTATGTACTAAGATCGAGTTAGGAATGAATGTATTGTTCACGTTGAAAGGTTTCTTTATAGAAATCCGAACAAGCATCTCTTTAGAACATGAAAATGGAAACTTAAAAAAGTCTTACGAGCAGGGATGAAACAGATACTCAAAAAGGCTTTTTGATTGTTAGTATAGTTCCCAAGTCTTGAAATGCCTTCTCCAGTTTCAACAACGTCGACCGCAATGCTAATGCTGCTCTTTTGTGTCTACTCTGATGTTCACTACTCACTCTTCTTCAGAGCTCGGCAACTTGACACGACGATGCCATGGTGGAAAAAAATCTGCTCATTTCCTTCCTTCCTTAGCTGACCTCATACGTCTGACCTTTTCGGAAAGAACAGCAAAGTCAGCAGAATGCTTGCAAAATTACAATAAGATCAGTAACGCGTAACTCCATAAAGTTCTTATAGTACCTATTCGATAGGTTAGTACATTACAGTGCTCGCTAGCTGTTCTACACAGACGAGATGCAAGTCTGTGGCTGTTCTATTAAGTATAACGACTACAATAAAATACCTTTAAAGAATTCTGTGCACATGGACAAAAATTTGCTCGTTTCATTTTTGGATTCGTATAAGGATATTGTGGGGATGAATTTAGGGTTTTTGATAACAAACAACATTTTTTTCATGAATGGAAAAGGAAGCGAGCTAACTATATTATAAAACCAGCATTATGAAGACCGAGGACCAACAAGTGCGTATTTTACCCAAGTGCACTGAAGGAGAAAGATGATTTACTTCCGCCCGTGTAATTACATTGAGACTCAGAGCCCCATGGACAATGAGAGAATGTTCTCTCCTGAATGATAAAATGGGTCCGAAAAAGAGCATCCCAAAAAAAACAGGAGCAAAAGGTACGGGTCGTAAATGAATTTCGAATGTGGAATGTGCTTCTCTCAGTCCGTCTGACAGTTGCGGAATATAGTGCCAATCACCATGTCAAAAAACCCTTCGTCACTACTCTTCTCTTCTGTCTTCCATGTTCCATCCTACAGTTATAATTCCGTTCGTAGGGTTTTCAGTTTAGGGTTTTAGGGTTATTATGAGAAAGGGATGCAATGCATATGGATTTTGACTATACTTACGTAAGCATAGAGAGGAGAAGGAAAGCATTCCTCCACAGTTCACATTTTCCTAGACATAAAAATCCTCTCTTTTTTGCTACTAAACTGCAAAGAAACGCAGAGGAACCACACGGGAGAGACGAAGACAAAAGGCAAATAAACAAGGTTGATGAAAATAGGTTTTCCTCTGTTCTTCTCCGCACAGTTATAATTTGCTCTTCTTCTTCCTTTTGTTTTCTACTACACAGAACACAGGTTCATTATAACCCGTGGGCTCAATTTTGGCCCAGTTTCCATCGTTCTCTACATTAGTCTCTTTTTGTCCACTAAGCTTCTCTCTTCTGTGGTTTTGAATTGTTAGTGCTTTTTTGTGTATTCGAGTGCTTTTCCTATTTAACTTTCCACATGTCCAAACTTTGATCTTTTTGTTCCTTGTTTTATTACAGGTACGAGTATTTTATTTCAATTTTGAAATGATCTTGATGTTTTGAACTCGTTTTTATCACATAGTGCTAAAAACTTTGCTAAATGGAAGATAGAATGCGAGTGACTGTCGAAATTGACGTCTTTGATTACGTACAACAAGAAATATTGTGCTACGTATAGAATGGTTTAATTGATTTAAACAAGAAACTGGGAGAGAATAGAATTTTTAAAACACAAAAGCAAAGCATAGGGTAATATTGAATTTGGAGTTTCCATGAAAGGAAAATGTGGACTCGGTGTTTTAGGAATTGAGTAAAGTGAAGAAGAAGGAGAAGACGGAGGTGAATGAATGAAACGAGTAGAAAAGGGGAAGTAAATGAGACGAGAGGAGAAGACAAGGTCCAAAGTGCTCCAATTGGGAACAAATTGAGAGTAATTGCAGTGTAATTGAATGCGGCCAACTCCTCCTTCTTCGCTGGGCAATCATCAAGGCATTTTCTCGATTAAAACGAGAACATCAGAGTCCTAGTGGGAAAGTGTTCCTTTCTTTCCATTTCCCTTTGCTTTTGGAACTCTCAAGCTCCGGTTTCCGAGTAGAAAAATGTTGTTCTCTGCTGGGTCTTTGGCTCTGGAAACTCTGGATCCTTTCAGAAAATTCTTTCATCTTTCGTATGCAGAGGAATAGACGCGGACGTCGATACGATAATAATAACAGAGGAAATAAAACACACTGTGAAATTGTTACAGTCTGAACGTGTCACTTGGCCCGAATGCTCTTCAAACACAAAAAGCAACTTGAAGACGACTTGTTTCATGACTTTTGTTTCAAGCTTTTTGTTCCACTTTGCGTCCTATTCAAATGATAATGTTCCCATTTTCAGTGTTACACTGTTAACACTGCGAACGTGGCAAATGGCAAGGAGTTTTAAGAAAATGCAATGGAATTTGTACTGAAAAGTCACTATAGTAAGTATTAAAATGTTTTTTTTTCGTTTTCATTTCGATCCACACCCCTCTCAAAAATATATTCATTTCCAAGTTCACTGTTTGTCACTTAAAGTTCAATTTCATACACTACCCTGTATTCAATTATTTCAGAGTATTTTCCATATATAGTACAAAACATAATGAAGTAAAATGAAAGTGAATTGTGTACGTAGTGCACGTTCGTAATCGCGTAAATCCGTAAATAACGTTCCAAAAGGGAAATTGTGGTGATGGTCGTCGTGAGTCGTGTCCTTGGCTCAGGTTTTTAAAAAAGTATAGAAAACTAGACAACTCGGGGCGGAGAAAGCACGTTCCTCTCTCAGGACAAAAAGGAAATAGTCGCAAATGAAGAAGTGGAAAAAGGAGAGGAAGAATTGTGGCGATTGCTCTTTTGCAACCCTATAACAACCAAACATTGGTGACACACACACATACACAGACACAAGACACACCAGAAAAAAAGAAAGAATCAAGTCCACGAGTTGAATTAAGAAACTTTTTTTTGGACGCACGGAACTAAACTTGCGATGAGCAAAGAAAACTCTTTGGCTATATGTGTTTCTTGTAAGGCTGGAGAGAACGGACGAATGTGAAGAGGGAGTAGGAACAGTAACAGTAGTTTTGCCTTTTGTTTCTCAGTCGAACGTCACTCTTCTCATTACTGTCGTCTTTTTTTGGAGGGTAGTGAAGAAACATCTCTTGATGACTCCTTCTTTCACTTCTTACCCTCATGTGCCTTTTTCGTCCTTCCTTCTTCTTCTTCTTGAGGAAAATTGGAAAGAAACTCTCAAGATTCTCATGTGTCGTCTCGTCGGTCTACGTCATCATGTGCTACCCTGTTACTTTCCCCTGTTACAAAGTTAGACAAAACAGACCTTTCCTTCATTTTTGTAATTTTTTTTTCTCATGTGTAGTAACAGAGTAACATATAATTTTCCCGGAACCAAGAGAAGAAGAGCGATGAAATCAGGATTCTTTTGGGTGTCTTTTTCACCCAATCATCAAATTTTACCATGTAACTTTTAATACAATTTTATATACTTGCGTGAGAAAATGATGATAAAAAAGGGAAATCAAGAGAGAAAGCTGTGATAATTCTCCTTTCTTCAAGTTTACCGACAGCAACTGCAGGAGTTGAAACCCAACAAGACCCGACAAGAAAAAAGACGACAAGAACGAGATGAGTTTGACGATGAGACGAGTGACGATGATGAGAGAAGGGTTTTAATTCCAACAACACAAAAAAAAAGAGGAAACCGAGTCTTCTTGTTCCAGACAAGTCTTTCAATGAGTGTTAGTTATCTCGTACGTCCGTTGGCGTTGCTTTATAGTAGTAATACGTAGTGTAACGCCTTATCGTGTTGATGAGACTGGAGCAGCAAAACTACTACGACTTACAGACTTAGTGACTTGAAGACCGACGTGGAAAATGTGTTTGAAGCAAAAAGGAAATAAATGGGGAATTGAGTGAGAAAGTGAAAGTGGAATGGACGATCCTCACACCTTCGGCTTCCCTTCCAACATTACGACTATCAACGACACTCACAGCCCAATGAAGTCGATAAGTTTGAAATGAAAGTCGTCTTCTTGTCTCACACGCTTCCCCATCAAATGTTTATTGCTCAGTTCGAGTGATGCCACTGAAAAAATACTGCTATATACTATTCTTGTACTGCCATTCAACTTGTAGGCGCATTCCTTTGTGTATATAGTGTATATAGTTGTTACTATTAAACAAGTACAAAAATACGCAACAACTGCAGATACGGAATTTATATATAAGAAGATGTCTTTTCACACCTATTCAGTCTGTTTAGACCAAATTGACATTTTATCCTACATGTTTTTTCTCTTGCAAAGTCCAACTTTCTTTTACATAGGATTTTCGTATATATGTAGCTCTGTCTTTCTCTCGTTCTTTGAGCAATTTTTCTTTTTTCGTCCGTGCCATTTTTTGGGAAAGCTAAAACCTCACATTTTTAAGAGACAATTCCCCAAATCTAATCAGCAATAAAACGTCTTTAACTGAGGCTTTTCCCTGTCGTTCTCTCTTTAGTCCATTTCATTCCATGGGCACTTTATGAGGATGAGTCCAGCACGTTGTTCCAAGGGCAGGGCATGACTTGTCATCATTCCTCTTCAAAGTGCTCAGCCCTTCAAGACATCTCTTATCAGTTTTTTCTATTCATTCCTTTTGGTGTTAACACAGTCGTAATGTATCCTTTTATAGGTCCATGTACAGCGTACAGAAAAAACAACGTTTTCTTACAATCAAGAGAGTCAAGACGGCCTCGATGGACGGAATAAAACTTTTCCTTCCTTCTTCGCCCATGCCTTCTTCATTCCTTTGTTCGGCTCTTATCTACACATTACTATGAGCAATGAAAGAAAACCGGGACTGGATATAAATACGACAAAAAATCAAAATGTTAAAAGTTGTGAAATGTTGTAGTATAGTTTAAAGAGCTGAGGAGTGTGAGAAGTGAGAAAAAGAAGGATTCGTCGAGTAGGGAAATGCAAGAAGGAGTGCTTTGTCGTGCTTTGATCCTTTGTAGGAGTGTAGTAATATGAGTATTATGAAGTGGTGGAGTTTAACAGGAAGGAACATTGGATTTGAAGGAAGAAAGATAAATAGACTAACTAGTGGGCTAAGGGTTAGTTGTGCTGGGGCTCGTGCCTATTGTGATTTTGAAGCTATTCAGTCCCGTGTGCAAACGGTCATCATGAGCCACGAAGCGTGAAGGACTTGACCCGCTCTTGAGTCGAAAGGAAAAGTCGTCGTGGCTACAGAGCAAAAACGAAACTTGCGAGTTAATGAGGTGGAGTTGGAAAGTTGGTGAGGTTGTTCCACGACTCCTGCGGAATGCAATCCTACATCAGCGTAAACTTGGACGGCACTTTGAGTAGATTAGAGCCTTCAGTCAAGCGTAAAGTGTTTCCACGGGAGAGAAGACGAAGAAGAAGAACAGCGTCTCAACCCGATCCAACACTTGGTGAGTTCAGAAAGCCTTTCCTTTCTTCTTTATAGCGTAACCTTATCTCATTCCATGATCTCCTCCCTCCTTTTGCTCCTCCGTTCTTCGTTTTCCGCCCTTTTCCTCTTCTCTCCATGTCTATTTGAATGTAAGCCTCGTCTCAAGTCAGGCGTCAGTCACTTTGAGTCTCGTCCGGAGATCTGGAGGTCTCGGGGTCTGGTAGACTCTGGACACTGGACTTTCTCCAGATCACACTCAGCATGCAGCAAGAAGATCTTCTCATTTGTAGTTTGCAACATTCCTTTAGAGCTCCATTCCGACTCTGATGCCTTTTTCTACGTACTATATTACAAACTACAGACTCGAATCAACTGACTATTACAATTTTGCTTTCCCTCTCCTCAACCGGACAACAAGAACAACATTTCCCTTGGTTAATTCGCGATTTTCAGTGTAATACTAATTTGTAGCATTACTGCTGACTGAGGAGGACGACGAGATGTCGACTGCTTTCCCCGAAATAAATGCTGCTGAGAGGCGCAAAATGTTATTATAAAGACTATACAACGCTCAACTACTATATATGCCGTAATAAAATAAAACGCATTCATTAACATGGACGCTAGAGTTTGAGATTCTGCAAGTAGCAGCTCATCGCTGTTGATGGAGCAAATTCAAACTTTGGGAAATTGAAAACTAAGCAACGGCCAACGGCATTTTATTGTGACGGCACTTAGGCTTATTGAGGTGAATGATGAGTCATTTGTTCAATGGACCGTGGCACATTTCCGAGAATTCTTGCAGATGAGCCAAGCATAATGGTTTTGCTTTTAAATGTACAGTCACTTAGAGTCTAATTGCGTCGTGGACAGGTGAACCGGGCAGAAGTGGTCGAGCCGGATGCAAATACTGGTGGCTAAGGGCAGTAGCTTTCATCTGTAGTCAAGTTGGAGTTGGGGCTTTGTTGGTCGGCTACACAGTGCTGGGAGCCATGATTTTCCTTGCTGTGGAAGGTCCAAATGAGAACAAACGTTGGGCGGAAGTCACTTCCATTCGGAGCCAAACAGTCATCCTTCTGTGGAACGTCACTTCCGAGTACAACGTGTTGTACACGGCTGAATGGCGTCGTGATGTTGAGCTCATCGTCAGAGATTTCCAGAGTTCCTTCGTCCGAGAAATACGTCTAGGCTACGACGGATCCATAGAGCCCGGATGGACTTTTCCTGCTGCCTTGGTCTATTCACTCAGTGTTTACACAACAATTGGTTAATTTCGTTAAAAAGTCTGCTTTTTTATCTAAAATGATTTTGATGCTCCTACATCCAGTGCATTAATTCAGCTACAGACTATTTAGACTAATAATTATACTATGTGGTTTGATATCATTTCATACAATTTTTGAAAAGGATATGGAAATCTTACTCCGAAGACTGATTGGGGCAAAGCGACCACTTGCCTTTATGCGCTGTTCGGAATTCCACTTCTTCTATTGTACATGGCAAATGTTGGAGACCTTTTCGCAACGGGATTTCGACAATTTTACACATCCTTAAATCGGTGAGTGAGTGAGTTTTGAGGTAACCATAAAAGAGTTATTGTAAATTATATTGTCAAGCGTATTGTACATGTTAACTGACCCAAAGAAACGCAATTTGTAGTAACCGCATAGGAGAAATAAATAGTAAAAGCTTAGCTTAGTACTCTGAAGGTTTGGCGACAAATCCAAAGTTATTTGAAAAAGAAGGAAAGTTGCACAAATCTGACATTCAAACTGTGAGTAAGGAATCTGATATATTGGACCAAGTCCAATTCTCACAGATCTTACCGAGTTACTACACTGTGGAAACTGAAAAGGCAATAGTGGCGACGACGACGACGGCGACGGCGGCAGTAGTGGTGGTCGAAGTAGAACCAAAGAAAGCTGCAGCAGTGATGCTGGAAATGTGGAATAGCCTAATTTTTCAACCGCTTCCTTCTTTCCTTTTCTTCCTGACGTGTCGAAACTCTCCTATTGCCTTCAACCCTGGAGAAATTGGGAGAGAAGAGAAGAAACCATCTCAAAGTGGAGCATTCAGCTTGAGGCGCTGGCAATGACACATCGTACACCTACTCTCCTCTCAATGCTCCTTTTTTGGCGAACAAGAAGAAAAAAGAGTACTAGTCAGTCGCAAATTTTTATTGAAGCAACGAGAAAAGAAAGAGCGACACTTTCTCCCAGTTTCCCTGAGATAGTAGTAGCGACACAGCACTTGTCTTGTAGATTCTCCAGACATGACAAGGAAGAAGACCAGAAGAGCTGACTCACTAGCTGCTTCGTATTTCTGCCCGGAAAAAGGAAATTCCTATACATAGACAAATGACGAGGAGAAAGATTTGAAAGAAGACTAAACGCCGACCCGCAGACTGACGACATTTCTCATCCATAAATGGGAACAACTTAGCGACTCGATGACTCAAGTGTCATGTCATTTTGAACATTGCTTTTCCAGATAAAAGATTATTAGTCACCGTATTTTAAAACTACCGATCGTTATTTACGAACGACATGCAAATTAGTAAAATTGCAACGTACAAAATCCTACTAGATAATATAAATCGCACCACGGATTCCTCATTCATTTTCAGCACATGTGGTTTTCAAGATTAACTTTGTGGCACATGAATTCTGTCGCATAGATTCATTCTTAAAACTGTTTCACATTACAAAATGTCATTTTCGGTTTCCTTTGTCGTATTTAGGTGCCAGAGGATTCTCCAAAAATCCAGATTGAAAGGTAAACTCACCGAAATACCACAAGAAATTGAAGAAATTGACGAAGAACAAGAAAGTGAAGAAGATCAATTCCAAATCGCAATCCCAATTTCAGCATGTTTAGGAGTATTTGCGTGCTATGTGACAGTTGGGGCTGCGTTATTCAGTTGGTGGGAAAGTTGGGATTTCGTGGACGGGTCTTACTTTTGTTTTGTGAGCCTGGTTACAATTGGGTTTGGTGATTTGGTCCTTGGTGACTCTTTGGGTCGTGGCAAAGGGCAACAAGTGGATGGACAACTGCTCCTTTGTGCCATTTACATCTTGTTTGGCATGGCTCTCATGGCCATGTGTTTCCACCTGACTCAAGAACGCTTTTTCCTCACAGCTCGAAGAATGGCAAAAACTCTTCACCTCATTTAAAAACTGTGATTCCCTTTTGTATGTTCTGTTCTCTCATTTTCTCAAGAGCTCGTCATTTTTTCCCCACCGGTCTCAAGTCTCAAAAACAGGAAAATAACCTCTTGACCACGTTCTCTCTTATTCACACTAACGAAACTTCAAAGAAACGTGCTGTATCAATCTTATTAAATAAACTTTCTTTTTCAAAAAAATTATCATTCTGGATATTATTATCATCATCAAAATCATTAATCTAAACATTTGAAATCATAAAAATGCTCTTCAAAATACTTGTTAAGAATTTCAAAACAAGTTTTTTGATGGATACTCGATATAGCACAATCTTTCATTACCAATCGTGTCAAAACTTAATATTACAGGACTCTGGTTAGGGAAAAGAAAAAGGTAGCGCGTGTCCATGCATTCAATGAATACTCAATTTTAGTATTCAAGAAATCCTTTCAAATAGAAAAGTTGAGGAAGTAGCCATAAAAAATCCATCTTTTCCTCAAATCTTGTCTTATGGAATGGAAGGACACAAAAGAAAGCTTGAAGATAAAAGTACAAGATGAGCAATCTTTCCATTGAGTACGAAGCGACTCGAGTAGTACTAGCGAATGAAAAAGCTCCAATTTTTCAGCAGGCAAACACATAAGTACAATTTCTACGTATTCCTTCCATTAACCCAATTTCAATATTTTATGAATCTTCTCAAATCAGAGGAAAAAGAATTCTGGGAAATCCTAGTGAATCACAGATCCCAAAGACCTCTTCAAATATCTGTAATCCTTTCAAAAAAGGAGTCTTCGAAGCTGCTCGTGCAAAGTGCGATTTCGTCGACATGATGTAAAATAATATTAATGATTACGAGTACTCTAAGAAAGCCGGTTCCAGTGAAAAGTGAACCTCGAAAACCAAAACCGACAAAATGTGTTTGGATTTGCGTACGAAAAAATAGAGAAATGTTCTTCAAATCCAATGAAACCCAATCCATTTTAAATAGTACGTGTTAAATACGTTTCTCTGCATACATTTTTACAAAGAGAAATCTAAAATGTCAGACAAACACGAACCAATGTACTTTCCTTCTTTTCCTACATGCTTTTAAGAAAAAGCGTGCTGGAAAATTTTTTTCCAGTAACGTGCGGACAAGTAATACTATTACTACGACCACAAAATAGTAATATTAAGTACAACAGTAGGAAAACGCTGTGCTGTAAAGATGGCAAACTGGAAAAGTGCATTTGTAACAGGGAACATTGTACAGTGGAGAGGAGTTATAACAACAAGGACGACGACGACGACGACGTGTGCATGTTGCGAAGCTCACATCGTACGAATGGGAGCTGAAGGTGATTAATTGTTATGAATCTGAGCCGCGTTCTCCATTATCATACAAAGTGTACAATGTACACATCACTTTTCCTACAGGGCTAATGAATGTTCTTCCCTCGCAATGGTTTCCGAGGCAGACTATGCGAAAAGAGAGAAAAGCAAAGTCTGTTGTGACTATAAATTATGCAACACCTCAACCATGACACAAGACTTCCTTCTCTTCTCTCTCTTTCTCTCTCGCAGGATGCGTGTCTCGACCACACAACAACAAATGGGACGAAAAACTACTTTTTATACTGTGTACTACATGTACTAGTTTGCTTACCTTTTTCTGGAACCCCAAAAATCTTTCGCAGTGATTTTTGTATAATGATGAGCATTTTGAGTATCATATCCAGAAAAGAATGTTAGACATTGCATTATATGAAGAAAAGAATGCGGATTGAAGTTAACTTGTTATTAGGAGTCAATGGAGTCAATGGAGTATAATATGAGTTAGTTAACATTGGGATGAGACGGTTTAGTAGAGATTCATTGACAGGAGACAACGGAGCTCATGCAGAGAGTCAATTAATGCTGATTCCGCAGTGTAAATCAGGCCGGGACGAGTTCAATTGGCTGTGTGACTCGATGCTCTGCATTTTGACTTTGTTGGAGGCGGGCGCCTGGAACAATAAGGGCAAGCGTGTACAATGGGAGGATATACCCATTAAAACGTGGGAAATGCTAGTAGTGTTCGGATGACTGAAACTGCTTTGTTTTTGATTGGAAATGGAATTTGAATGCAGGCTGTGCGTCCTTTTGATTGTGGACTTGTGCCTTTTATCCTCATTGTCGTGATGAAGAGTTAAGTATCCTTTATGCTGGAGGCAGCGAGGAACGATCCATGCAATTCACAATTCCAGCATTTTCATGCTCACTCACCAACGCAAAACAAGAGGAGGAGAAGAAGATCACAAGGCAAAAGGGAAGCCAGGGAACGGAGAATGAGGCAGGAACAGGAGCGAGAACAACTATTTTGCCTAAGCATTTTCGCCCGAGTAGAAGACTAGGAGCATGCTAAAGTTTCAAAGAAGATGAAGAAGAGTAGCATAGAAGAGTGGCTTGAGGCTCGTCCTCATGAGAAACGATAGAAGAAGTCTCCGGAAATTAAAGGCTGTTTTCCTGCTATAGCCGAGTTTTGGTGTTTTGTCTTGTTCTCTCCGTGCTTGCTCCCAGTATAAAACAACAAGAGAAAGTAGTGTAGTAAGCAAACGGACGAACAGACAGGACACGAACTTCCCACAGAATCTCGAATGGTCTCATTGTCTTTGGGAAAAGACCTCGGCTTTTGTAGTAGTCTCGCAGCAGTCCTACGTCCATTCTTTCTCCCTGTGATTAGCAAGACAGGAAAGAGAAAGAGAGAGAGAGAAAACTGCAGAGGAACATTGCATTGCAAGAGTTGCGACTGTCGAAGAATCTTTCTCTACACTTTTCTTCCGTTTGTCTGCAAAAGAATAGTATAGGAAGTGTGTTTCGACGACGATGTCGAGGAGGCTTGAGGCATCCATTACATACAGAGTGCACTGATTACCAAAAAACCCTTTTTTCCCTTTACCATTTCCCATTTCAAGCTTGTTCTTTAGTAATTCTCTCAAAAAAAGGTGCTTTCACTATTCTTCTCGTTGGACAAAAACCCAGCCTTTGGCTTTTAGGTTACCAAATTCATAGCAATTGAGCATTTTCCTCAGCATCAGCACTTGGATTTAGCATTCCGTCGTCGAGACATTCGTCGTCCTTGTCGTCGTGCTCTCCTACTACAAACTGAGTCCCTCACATCCAGTTGAGCCACATCTTTCCTCCTCCGCGTCCGTGTACTCGCATTTCCATTTTCCTTATCTGTCCAGTATCTTCTGTTTCCCCTGCACGACAACACACCCTGTACAACGCTAACGCTGGGCAAGCCATGCATTGTTAGCACACTTCTCCGATTCCCGATTAATCCTAGTCTGTATGCGGGTCACAATCCCGGTGTCCCTGAGCTCTAATCCTTCGTTGACGCAATGTCCTTAGCACACCGCTCACTCCTTTCATCCTTCCTCTTATGTACACCGTTCTTACCAGCTTTTCAGTCAGCATTATATACTCAAAAAATCCTATACTTTAATCCCGCCTATGTACCTTCTTTAATAATCCAGTAAGCTAACATTAACGTTGTTAACGTCTTTTCACCAAAATGTCAGTTTATTAATTTTTATCCTCAGAATTTATCATCCCGCACTCATAAATCCTACTCTCGTGAGGTACGGGTTGTGGTCTAACTGAGCGTGTACACGCGGACAAGAAAACTGAATTGTTGCTATATTTCCACTTGAATTATTTTTTTTCTTGACCATGTTCTTTATACGAGATTTTTCTCTTTCATACAAAAGTAATCACTTTTGTTCTCCCATCTCGTTCAAGTGGACACATGAGGCTTTGACATCTCTTTATGGTTTCTCAGAATGAGAAATTACCTCATTTCTTTCTTCTTTGAAATTGCAGTCCGCTCCAACGTTTTTAGTTGCTTGGGCCCTTTGTTGTTGCCCTGTTTCGCTTTGTATACTTTGTCTTGGAAAATTGTTATAAACATAATAAACAAGATCCTTAGTTCAAAGGAGACTTTAAAATCTTTAGAATTTGCATTATACACAGATAATTATTAGCGTTTTGCAAAATTATGACAATGGGAGCTACGAAACAATGGAAAGTGAAGAGTCTAGTGAACATTTTAAATATAGTGTGAAACTGGAATTCTGTGTACACGTAGGTGTGTCGCTTAATGTCATTTTGAGTCTCTCAACAGAGTTTCTTGCTTAGGTTTTTGGATGGAAAAGTCCTTCTTGAATATGAATGAGGCTAGATAAATTATTCACTGTGGAAGCACACGTATCTTTCCGGTTGTGCCTAATCGTCGCTCATTAGCGTACACTTTTTCTTGACACCTTCCTCCTGTGCTCTGAAGAATAACAATTTTTGTTTCTTCTCGTCCTTCAGTGAAAAAGCAGAAAAGGAACAAACTGAATCATTTATTCTAAAATATAATTTTCATTCATTTTTTGGTGCCATTAACGTAGAGCAAAATTGGCCTTATAAGATGAGATAAGAAGCCATAAGATTTGGATCGTACATTATCCGAGTTGTAAAGCTAAAAGGCGAAAATGAACTTGACACAGAGCTGTTTAAAATGATTGTATGTGTAAATGAGGAAAGCCATATGATGATGACGACGACGACGTGTGCGAATGTCAAGACTATTTCTATTACAGGACAGGATTCAGAGGAAGAAGAAGAAGTAGAAGAAGAAGTAAAAGTAAGGGACAAGAGACAGAGAATTTGAAACAAGTTTTATATAACTATAGGAAGTTGTTATTATATAATTCTTTGTTATAATTTTGTATATATCCAAGATGAAGAATGAGGAAGACTGAGGAGAAGGAATGTGAAAGAGCAGTCCATAAATCGCCCAAGAGGACAAGAAAGCCGTAAACTTGAGTCGTTCGTGCAGACATCTTAACTCTATTTATGATTGTTTAAAACTCTGCTTAATTTCCACTGAAATACATTCACATCCTTGCGTTTTCGTCTCCTTGTGTCACACAAAACGACTTTCTATACTTATTTTCAAGCAGTTCCTTCTGCTCATTGTTATTGTTCCGGCGTTTGTCTCTCCAAGCCCAGTTGTTATGGAATGATGATGAAAACTATATACTATTTATACTGCTTACTGCTTTTCCTATTACCTTCTCCTCTTGTCTTTCCCATGAAGGCAACTTCCAACTTTTACCATCCGTTTCTCTCCATTTTCCTCTCTTCCTCTTCTCCGTCCCTACTTCTCTGTCCAAAACGTCTGTGTCCTTCCACTTCAAAATTTCAACTTCATCTTTTAAACACAAAATTCAACAATAACACAGTCAAAGCAAAATACTCTACGAATCTCAACAAATTTTATGCTCCTCGTGTTTCTCATACTAAAAGGAATTTTCATTCTCCAAAATATCGTCTTCAAACAAAACATTACCTTCAAAATGTCATTATTTTTGTCGAGTTCTCTCCAGTTAGTCCATCTGACAACAATCTTACTTGCAATATCAGAACATTGCACAAACACAATAGTATAGTAGTATGCATGTGTTTACCATTAGAATGCTACCCCAAGGTCAAAGGTCAAATTTGGTTACAAACAACTATCACCGTCATTCAGGAATGTAATACCTTTAGCCCAAAACTTTATAAGATTGTAGTCGTGTAGTGATGTGATATAGTAAATTCCATTCCGTGACGTAATATTATCGTGCACTATTTTGCCCCTTTTGTTGGTTACTATACGACTTGTCCTTATGTGTGGCGTAAGTAAAGCTTTTATATAAGAACATTTGATGGTATATTTGCCATTTGGATGAGAAGTGATTTTCTCTCCCTCACCCTCGCTGATACCCGGTAGACTTGCCGGGTGAGGAGAGCAATTTCCCAAAGTCATTTGGTGTGTACGCGGATGACGTGAGTCAGTGTACTTTCGGGTTTTCCAGGGGAAAGAGGGTTGCTATTGCCACTTACACTTGGCAGTCGATGATCTGACGTTGCCGTCACCTCACACCACACACAATTCCACTTCAATTCAGTTGTTGCTTTCTACTCTCACACCCATTTTCCAAATTCAAAAACCACTTGGAGCAAATTGCATTA
Organism: Harlomillsia oculata; assembly: GCA_019776145.1. NCBI lineage: Eukaryota > Metazoa > Arthropoda > Collembola > Entomobryomorpha > Oncopoduridae > Harlomillsia > Harlomillsia oculata. The sequence continues at coordinate 1,123 of JABASF010001300.1, read as the reverse complement.
AAGCGTGATTCGTGTTTTCGAAACTTTATTCCACGGTTAATTTTACTGAATTTACTCATTACGTCATTTGCCATTTTGGTTCCAAGTTTGTTACATTGTTTTATAGTGCACAGGGTGCGTGGAAAGGAGAGAAATGAGCAGTTGCAGGTCAAAATTGTACAAACTTTTAGGCTCCTGCTTCATAAAGACAAGGAGGTCCACCGGAGAAGATGTAGTGACACAAGTGTGTCTGAAGGATTTACCACCTGAAATTGTCATTGCGTTATACTTTTACAGTATGTTATACAAAATACTTAATACGAATTTTATATGTTTGCATATGAAGGAAAATCATTCAAAATTAAAATTAATAAAGGTGACAAGTCAGAAGTATGCAAATCTTTGGAGTCAACTCTGAGTCAATTTTGGGAAACGATGAAAGCAAAACATTGTGCTTTTGAAATTGTGTGCATTTCTTTGGATTTCATTACCGCAAACCAGTCTAAAGACCGGGAGAAAGCGGCGAAGAAGATGGAACCATTTTGCACTTTCCAGGAAGACCATGCTCGAATCAAAGAGGTTCGTCGGGAAAGAAACGTTATTTTAATAAAAACTACATTCTAACTATTTATGTTATAAATTTTATTATAGTTGTTTTTTACTATAACATTCCGTCGACGTAGTTCGTAATTAAGTTTGCAAAGAAAAAATAATGCTCTACTTTAAGACATTTACGCAAAAGGCAAAAAAAAGTCAATATTTGCTCTTGTTCAAGTGAAGATGAGATGAAGCGTTCCAATACTTTTTCGTCTCGTTTTCTGTTTATCGTTGTACTTTCTGGAGAATTTCGACAAACGAAGACGACCACAAGCAAATCCCATACGGGCTTTTGGCGCATCGTATTTCTCTGTTCTCGGGTCTCTCTCCCTCTCAATTCTTTTGTTTATTTTCTGTCTGCCAAAAAGGACGAATGAGCAAAATGAAGAAGGAAAAACCTTTTGTGGACAAAAAGACGAGAACCACATGTCTGAGAGTCTCACTTAGTCGTTTTTCAAGCATCCGAACCAAACCCTTGCCCCTTTTGCTTTCTCGTCCTATGCTGTATGTTTATTTTATGTTTCATTATAAAATGTCTACTGTTTTT
>JABASF010001299.1:0-23712 GCA_019776145.1 Harlomillsia oculata | reverse complement strand
TTTTGCAGAGCAAAGATCCCGTCTTTTGTTGCAATGGTGTAAGCAGCATGAAACACATTTCTACAATTTTTGGAAAGTGTATGTGTAAGTTTTGATTTCCAGATAATTTCCGTACTTTACAAGTCTGGAACTTCGCTTTAACGCACCTGTAATGCACAGCATAATGTCCTCTAGCTTGCAATTCCCCTTGCAATTGCATGCGAATCTTGACTACTTCCAAAGGATTGCAAATGGCACCCGCAGCAGCTGCAGCCGTCCCGCCAATTAGTAATTCCATCCTTGTTATGTAATTTGTACTTTATCACACGTAATGAACTGTAGGGAATGTCGCTAGCTCAGTCGTTATTATAAGATTACTTTGCTTGGTTTGAAAAAACAAAAATTCAGAAATATAGAATCAAAAGAATCCACCAGAGTTGGATAAGAATTATTTAATTGAATTCAGATATACAGGTGAGACGAGTTTTTGGACCTGTCCACCCTGGATGCTCCATTTTTTGCCATTGGAATTGGAGCAAGTCAAACTGAAGTTGTTATAGCTCATTGTACTATACTTCATTACAATTGCATGTGACGAAGAGTGGTCGTCACGTCATATACTCTCCCAACACAGGGCTCTTCACGTCCAATAATTAAGCACCTTAAGCCGAACCACGTATAGACGTCCTTTTATCGTTATGTCATGTATGATACTTGAATTTTACAAACGGTTAGCCAATCCTAATTCCAGTAGGAAGGTTTGTTTCACTGACTTGCTTAACTTTTTTGCGCGTTCATGCGTGCTCTTCTCCGAATCGATTCGCTTCATGTCCTTGGCATTGCATTTGACTTCTGCACGCATTGAACCACATATGCACATATGCAAATATTTATACAACGTGGGTAACATGGCATTTCGGGTGTTTATAGTTTTTATTGTTTCTTTTTTTGTAACAGGAAAAAGTTTGCTTTATTTTTATTGGATCATTCATCATTGTAATCATGTACTCAAATTATAATTAGCTATGAACATGTTTAGTTAAATCGGTTGTACTCTCCCACTGTAGCAGCTTGATTTTCATTGATGTTGAACGGCAGGACTCCGTTTGTTCTCACTTCTGTGATGTTTTGCATTGCTTGAGCACTGTCCACTAAGGAAGCCTATAATATCGAAAAACTCAGAAATTATGATCATGTAGTATGATTATTAGGTTTACTTGGGTAAAAAGCATCCTGAATTAAGAATTAATATAAAACGCACGATTCTGACCTTTTTCTGCATTCTCAAATGCCGACAAGTGATGATGACGACTGCTGCCAACAAACTCGCAAATAGACCTAGCACAATGCAAATGATGATCAGCGTTTCGTATGATTCTTCCGTGACGAGTCCTGCGTCCACTTCTTTCAAATCTGGAGATTTTTCATACAAGGCAACACATTAAGAATGTCATGAAATTCTTTTCCTTAAACTACAATAATTGTATGATATTCGGAATTAGTAATATGTAGACTGTAGATAGACTGTTTTTATATTTTGCATACAATCTGGTCTGACGAGGACATATGTAAGTCCATTGGTCTCAGCCTCCTCCTCAAAGAGACAAACAAAGAAAGTGATTGGGTGCTGGTAAAATGAATTCGGATCGAGAGTGTACCCTTCGCTCACGTTGTATGACTTTACTAATGTTGAGGCCAGTTTTGATATTTTTCCCTGTTGATATTTTTTGAGAATGGAATTATAAAAAGATTCTACTTCGTACCGTAAAACCGTAATAAATGTAATAAATTATTATATTATTGTATTGTAGTTTGTAGTACTAAATGTAGTAAATGTGAAACAACATTACGGAAAGAGGATTTTCTTGATACAAATCCGCACGGTCCTGAGCATTCTTTCCTTTACAAGGAATGAGGAGGTGGGTTGCAGTTGGACTGAGCAGTTTGAATTTGCTTCCCACATTGATGAAAAGTGTACTTCCGGCGTCTTGAAAGTCAAACAAACAGATTATCATGTAATAAAACCATTAGAGATTAAGTCAATGTCCGCAATATAATTATCAGGTGCTCTTATCTCCAAGATTGACAGATGAAAGTTCAAGCAACAAGAGTGCAGCTAATGCAGCTCACTTACGAGAGTTAAACTTGTACATTGAAGACACTTTGGTTGGGTCTTCCTGTGACCTGCAAATGTAGCTTCCGGTGCAATTGTCATTCCCATGAGAGGCCACACAGGCCATCGACGCTCGGAAACACGAGTTTTTGTCCTCTGAGAAGAACTGAGGAATTGTCTAAGCATATTCAGGAAAACAATATGTAATAAAATTTCATTTTTGATAATTTCTAAAATAAAAATTGCAGTATAGGACGTACTTGGTTCCCAAAAGGCGTCCATTCTACTGGATACGGTGCTCGACACTCTACAATCAAATCTTCATCGGATGGCATTTCATGGAACCCAAACAACACTTTCAATTGTAACTTATCGTCAAATTCATGCACGATAATCTCAGGATTATTGTCTAATGTCGCACATGTCGAATTCTTCGTCAACACTGACGAATTGAATGTTGCAGCACTGTCACATCTCCCCAGTATTAACGATGATAGAAGAATTCCAAAGACGACTCGTTTCATATACTCCTTCGCCATTGTACAAAATGCCCAAAATGTTGGTCAATTTCAAAGGTTTTCGATGCTGTAAATACTTTGTACTCAACGCAACAAAACGTTTAAAAATACTGTTTATAGCGCACTTGAGGACAGGTCAGGTCATTTTGGAGCTAAGATTATTTTTGCACACGTGCACTGCATGACGGTGACTGAACAAAGCAGGAGTGGTCGCTATGATTGCAGAGTGCCCCGTCCTTCGTCCTCAGGACGATTGTGACGCCTGCGGTCCAACAACGGTGGATAATGCATCGTTTACGTGTGACGACGTCGTCGTCATCATCAACCGCTTTCTAAAGTGGCCACAGCCGCAGAAGACAGAGACCCAAGAAGAGAATAGGAATGAGGTGTGAACCTCCTCTCAACATTCTGCCCTGAACAATGGGCAAACCGGAACATTATTACGATAGGCGACGACTTCACAAAAAATTGCACTCATGAGTTCTTTAATGCACTTATTAGCGTGTGAGAACAACAAACAGGAGCCCAAGTGGCGGTTTCACTTTCTCTCGTAAGATTCCTTATGTCCTCATGTCCACATGTGTTTCTGTCCACGTCCACATTCGTACATTGTACACATGCAACTTGCACGCTTTGTCATCATCTCTTTGCACTTTTCCTTCATACCGCACTGCAAATTGTAACACAACCTATGCATATTACGTTACTCCTATGATGACTTTATGGGTTGGGTCATTTAACTACATGTCTCGTAGTACGACGACGAAAATCAATTCGGTAATGGCAATTGTCAACAGAACCCACTTACGAGCACTTGTTAACTGTTACACAACATATATTTTGGCGACGGTTCTTCTTGCTTCGTCCTTCCTCTCACAGATCAACTAAAAGTCATCAACTCGTGATCATACATTACAGGCATTATATTACATTGTCAATTCTGACCATGTCAGGTGGACGGGAAATGGTAAAAGGGAAGTATGCATGTTGTGGTTGTAGGACGATTTAATGGGGTACAGGTACAACCTTCTGGCGTATTTTTTTGCATGAGACAGGTGTATTTTTGCATCTCATAATTTGCAATTATCACATTTTCTTCCTTCCGTTCCGTATTACCTACTGAACTGCTTCGTAAACGGCTTGAAGCAACAACTTGCATACGTGTTTACTAGTATAAAATGCACAGCCAACTTGTCACACATTGCTTTATATTTCAATCGGTTGTTCCTCAGAGCAAGTTTCACTCATGGGAAAAGACAAATCACACTTTACTTTGTATTTTAGTGTTAAAATGCACAATATAACTTTTAATTTAATACGACACTCTGTCTTTCTTATTTCTTAATTACGCATTGTGAGTTTTATGACGAAGGGGCACATAAATTATTAGTTTTTTATAATAGAAATTTCCATTTCCGGTTTCCATTAAACAGGGGGCGTGGACGACGACGCGACGCGACGTAGTGCATTTATTTTCTGTAATATAAATTCCACATTTCATTACATTGCATTTTGGGGCGAAGTGATTATGCCAATTGGTAATTGCATAAGAAAACTAGACACTACAGGCCAGGCAGGCGTAAAGAGGAGCTCATCACGAACGACTCGCATTCACAACTTAGTGAACAGAAGACCAGTTAGTCCCAAAAAATGTCAGAATCACTTCACATCCACACTTGTTCCACACGTGTTTTTGCATGCACAAGGCCGTTCATTTTTCTATTTCGCATATTCAGCCATTTGCCATTTACCATACCGCTTTTTCATAGACTAGACTGCGAGTGACCTTAACATTCATCTTGGAGACGTTGCCTTTTTCATATTATCAATAATGTTAATGTTATAAAGATGTCTGGCTCTGAATTCTGAAACCGCCTTTTGCACGTGGGAGAGCAGCGAAAAAAACCTTTTTTGATAGCTTCTGCCAAAAAACACGGGAAACACGGAGGAATTCTAAAATTTGGTATTGCGGCGAGGACGTGTACAGCAAATGAGCGTTTTTGTGCTTAAGACTGTTAGCCTGGTTGTGCCTGTGAGTGCAAAAATAATCTATACTTCTTATGAATTGGTTATTGGAAAGAAAAAGGGAGGAACAAAAGAGTTGTTCTTGTTTGGACACGGAACTCTTTCTTTTGCAAAGAAATGTGAAGGGATATTAAAAATAGACACATCATCGTCCTCGTCTTCAACAACAACGTCAAGAAAAGAGAAATGGACCGAGCGAGCATAGAATACAGAATCGACAGAATGGAAAAAAGGCTTTAGAGAAAAAATGAACGTGATTAGCTTTCATACTCGCCTATTATTATCCAACTTTGTCTGTTTTCTTTCCATTAGGATTCATGTTGACACAGATTGTTTGGCCACATGTGATCCTGTGGTCTCCTCATGAGTCATTGTCACCCACTCACAAAAAGTGACAAGCATTAGACTCTGATAAAAACTAAGATAACAAACAAAACAATAAGGTCATATTTAGCTAAAAGGTGCACCAAAGTTCGTTCGTCTTTTGTTACAACTCTGTATCATGAAAACAATGAGTTGTATTGTAAGTTGTAATTTGAAGACTCGCATTATGAAACTGTGGTGAAACTCATGAAAGCTTACACTCTTCTTGAAATCTTCAGTAATAATGTATGATAGCTACTACTTACGTAGCAATTAGTACTTTTTAATTGAAATTAAAGTAGCAAGAAGAGTGTGAAAGGTTTGCCTCAAGGCTCTCATGACACGACATTATATAGCACAGACAGAGGAGAGGGCTTTGAGCTTTTGGCGATTAGAATTCTATAGTTTTCCAAGTTTCCACGTTTCCAGAGATATTTTTTTGGGTTTTGCTTCATGGACATGCCAATTGTGACTCGTGATGATGAGACTGTGACATGTACAGTGGGAGATAACATTTTTTGAAAGCGTGTGGCATGCAAAGAGCATTAGTGTTTGAGAGCGTCTGAGACGTGAGAGAAGAGCTCAAAGGCATGCAAGCCCATTTTCACCCATCGGAAGGATGATGACGATGCGATGATCCCTCGTCCTTTTTCATTGCCTACAGCAAATGTACTGTTCCAGTCAAAAGGCAGTTGCTCTCAGTCACTCTCCTCAGTCGGTCACACTGTCAGTCCTACTGTGCATATTTGTCACCTTTGCTTTGTCAATCAACTGGGAATCCTGTTTTTGCAAAAAAAATACATCGAAACGTATTATACAACATGTACACGGCGACCTGAGCAACATGTCATCAATGTGACACTAATACCAAATCAGTGCAGCAGCTGTTGACATCACATGAATGGACAGCCACGACACTTGTTCTTATCTTTAGCGTATTAAAAGTGTCGCCGGAAAGATCAAATTGTCTATTTTATCCGGGTTCCTCTCGCACTTCCTCTCCTGCTTCCTCACTCGCTCGTCCTCTGGAACATTCGCCAAATCGCGTTCGATACGATGGGGTCAGTGTTCTCGTCTAAAGCGGTGTACCAGATCATTGCGGTACTTGAATGTGTAAGACAACTATGACAATTCTCTCGCATTTTTTTCGACTTTTTGAGCACAATTTTAATCTGTATTTATTTATTTTTGTATGTCAACATCGGTGCGTTTTCCGGATCGCAGCTGTTTTCCTTAGTCCTCTTGTGTTTTGCTGTCAACACTTTGTTCATTTTCTATCATCAAAATAAAGATTTCAGAGAGGAAAAATTTAGGATTCAGTGTAAGTACTTTTTGCAATATTTCACTTTCTATGCCAAAGCATGGCATGTCGAATTTGCAACATAAAAGGCAACTTCTTAGCATTGCATTACAAGGAATATTGCGACCATGACCATTTCCTCTTGAAGCCTTGATAATTATGAATACGATTTAAACGATACGATACATTTTCCCTATGAGCTCTGAAGAAATGAGTTGTACTATTTATACTGTTTGACAGTTTAACACAAACAAACAAATAACAACAACTCGTATAATGCAAAACATGTTAATTCTGAATTTTACAGATTCAGCATTTGCTGCAGTAGCACACAGTGTGCTCCAAATCGGCGCTTCTCTTTTGCTCGTGCTGAAAAGTCGTCCTGGAGTGGTGAGTTTGTAGATTTCATGTTCATAGTCATAGTCCAACTTTATATTGACAATTGACACGCTCGCGCTTCACTTGAAGTCTCGGCTGCAAGAATGAAATGGAATATAATCTCTTACGACCTACAAGCGAGAATGTTTGTTTTTGTCATTTTACAAGATTGTAAGGTCACACGAGTGCCATATGGCATTTTTACAGCATCATGAAGCTTCTTGCTTCTCTAAGGCCAGAACAAAGATTAGCATTCACTATTGAATTCCATATTCACATCTTGAAAGGAGTAGTTCCGCATGTTGACTGACATTATTCAAGCCATTATTTGTGCGGTGCGGTGGGTGATCCAAAATGGAAAATAGCTTGCCAAAGTCACGCGTGAACTATTTAAGTTTTAAGTACAATATATACTAGTCTATTAAACTTTCGTTACAGATGAAGTATGCGCACTATACTTTTGAAGTAGCGCAACTATAAAATACTGCAATAACTTTCAAAATCATAAGTGACTGATTTTAAAATGCTCTCAATCAGATTGGCAATAATCAAATTAACATGTCATTGTACCATTTTGCCATTGCAGGACGACAAAGGTAAAGAGAAAGATCCAGGAGTCATCCCCCGAATTTGGATTTTGTATGGGATCCTTCAAATTGGGATTTTGCTGTTTATTTTCCTTTTCCCTGTCAACTATTGTGTCCAGTCACAGGATGATTACAACCAATATCAAGTGAAAAAAGATGATAAGATCATCGATACTCGTGGGAAAAGGGTGGATACTCCCCCATGTTATGCATACGGAACATCAACAGAAATGCTGGACTTGCGGAAATCTCTCAAGGAAATGTACACTTACACCATCACAAACTTATTGTTTAAAGTCCTTTTTCTTTGGATGATCAGTACAACTGTCACTTGGATCAAGAGACGTCCCAAAGATCGTCCAATGAAGGCCGCTCTAGTCGACCATGTTGATGTGGACTCTCCGGCTGTGCATTGACAACCGCTTGAATTTAACTCATAAATCTGAAATGAATTACTACGTATATAATGTCCCATATTTTATCAGAACGCAATTTTAAGTTTAACTATAAATACCCATCTGATAAAAAGTACGAACAACTAAGCGATATCCAAACATAAATGCATTTGTTGTGTCCAACTGCTAGACAAAAGGTCACAGATGGAATCTTTTGAGGAGTAAAGGAATTTTGCATGCGCAAAAGAGTCTTTCAGCATTTCAGCATTACTTAATACTAATTATACAAAGTGTGATGCAATATGCAATGTATAATGTAACTCAACTCATTGATATCAAAAACAAAAAGTTTATATTATGTATCTTGTATAAAAGGAACTGTCAACTTAACGTTTTAAAATTCACGTACTTAAGTTCAGCAGTTTTAAATTCAGAAATCACGATATTACTTTGAATACAACAAGAAGTCAATGTGTTACGTTTCAGTTTCATCATGTTCATTGCTATTTTTATTATAATCGCTTATTTTATAAGAGTTAAATCTAAGTTATTGTTTTCATTAAATGTAGTTTACTATGTTGTTTGGTTATTGATTTGCATAACTTAATTCAGTGTTGTTAAATAATAAAACTAACTTATGAATGCCGCCAGTGTTAATACTGGAAGGAAAACTGTTTACTTTTGCGGTTATGGTTGGTTTTTGTAGCTGGACAAGAATGCATTAAGTAGTAATGGTAATCAAGCAGCTTTTTGGATATCATTTTCATTGCACATTTAGAGTGCATAGAATTGAAAGGAAGAATCGGCATCCGCTGTTAACAGCTAACAGTCCAGAAAGGCATATGTGGACTCTGGAAGAAGATTGTGGACAAAAAATGAAGCAGTCGACCTCGACTGACTGTATTTATCGTACATACACCTTCCAAACGCTCACTTTTATACTACATAATCTTCCTTTCCACGTTTCCACTACTGCTGGATTCATGAGGGCTCATTCAAATCTCGGCTGTCAGCAGATACGGCAGCATCTCTAAATCCCTTGTCAACAACGATCAATCCGTTTTGTCATCTCACTTTGCACATTTATTTGCACACTTTGCAAACATGCAAGACAGCAAGGAGGCTCCAAGCGAACCAGGAGCTTCTTCAGATAAACATACCGAGCAAGTTGTGGCTGCAAGTGAGAATTCAGCACAAAAAGCTGTGAGTTTCATGTTACTTATTTTCCGTAAATTAAAATTCTAGTTCAATGTTTACATACGCAAATTCATAATAGATCTATTAGGATCTATTACCAGTTAAAGGGAAAGTATAAGCAATGCTTGATTTTATTAATGCTAATTTTTAAAGGTGACAAATTCTCCCCGAGTGAAAGAATGGCAGGATCGTGGGCACGTGGAAATATTCCGAGAGCGTCGAATCCACTGTTTCTTCCAGGATGGTTCGGGACCGCTCCTTCTTTTTATTCATGGTTACCCGACAAATTCATATGATTGGAAAGAAGTATTCGTACGTCTGAAAACAAGCAAGATATTGGCTTTCGATTGTCTTGGATTCGGATTATCGGAGAAACCGATTGATCACAATTACTCTCTGTTGTGGCAAGCTGACCTTGCAGAGGAGCTTGTTCGCCGGCACCATGCAAAATCCGACGGGCCAGTATTTGTCATTGGACATGACATGGGGACGTCCATAGCATCCGAATTGTTCGCTCGGGACCATGAAGGTAAACTCGACATGGATATTAAAGGAGGATTGCTATTCAATGGAAACATGGACATGACGCGTGCAAGACTGATCCTGGGTCAGAAAATGCTGAGAAGTCCACTTGGATCCATTTTTGCAAAAATGACATTCCGTTGGGCTTACTGCTGGCAATTGGGATCAGTGTTCTCCAGAAATCACCCCATGTCTCAACAAGAAGGTCAAGATCAATGGGACCTCATGAGCTACAATCAAGGTCACAAAATTATTGACAAATTGATCCAGTATACATTTGAAAGGGTCAAGTTGAAGGACCGCTGGCACGGAGTTATCAAGGACTGGAAGAAACCTTTATTCTTCGCTTGGGGAATGCAAGATCCGGTCGCGACCACTTGGCAGTTAGAAGGGCTAAAGGACATGCGTCCTCAAGCCAATGTAGCTGAACTATCGGATTTGGGTCATTATCCACAAATTGAAGACCCGGCCAAGTTTACGGAGATGTTTGAAGACGTCTTGAAAAAATGTTTTGAGGAAAATTAAAAGGTATTCAAATACAAAAAGTTTATAAAAAAGTCTCTTTGAATGTTTTTAATGTAATTTTTTGAAGCTATTAAGTTAATGAAGTAATAAAAAGGCACGAATCTGTTATTCGAAAGAGGATTTTGCGATAAAGAATACAATTAGTAATTTTCTCATTTTCATTCTGTAATGTTTTTACTACAAGACATTTAACACCTCACGTTTTGACTCATTGGCATAAATACTATATAGGCACAGGGCAAAGTGTGCTTTGATGTTGTAATGTTTCATAAATATGCAAAGAAGCAAAATCCGAATGAATGTTAACTAGTAAAAAAAAATGTGCCACGCCTTCCTTCGTCTCATTCCTCATGGAAGGCAACAAAAAAGGTGCCTATGTGACATGAACTTCAACTCCTATTCCTTGACAAATTGGTAGATTGTGAAGCACCAACAAACAACGCTGTGCATTGTTGAAAAAATAAATGAATACATTGCTGTCAGTCTTTATTTTTCGAGTCGTCAGTCATCATGGTCCACGGTGTGTGTGGAGTCCGTCCCATTGACCAAACTGACTAAATTCCTCATCTTGTTAATTGCAACCTCTAAACTTGTCATTCATTTGCTCTATTCAATCCCAGTCAATTGAAGGGAACGGGTTCCGTTTTTCCTCCTACCAAACAGCTCTGTTTCACTGTTTCTCTTCTGCTTGCCATATCCCTCACTCCTGAACGAATTATTTGTAGCAATTGACAATTTTTTGAATGTTTTTTGTCCCAGAATGTCAATAGGGTTTCGGTGAAGATGAATGAATGATGGGATTGAAACCCTAAGATGTTATACCCTGAAAAATTACTGTAGCCTTGACGGTGCGTGTGGTTCTGAGTGCATAAAGCATTTTTGGCTTTGACTTCTTCTTCCACGCCCGAGTGGGTCTGGATCTGGAAAGAAGGAGACGCTTAGCTCAAGTAACAGCATAACACAATGGCCATTTTCTTAAAGAACCCTGAGCGGAATACGAAGGAAGAGACAAAGTCATAGCTTGAGGAAGATGGGAACATCATTGTTGAATAATAGGAAAGCATGCAGGGTAATTACACCTTATGCCAAACTCTCCTTTCTGCCTCCTCAGCTCAGTCCTTAACTTTTCCAACCTTCCATCATCATTTCCAGCATAAAACGACAATATAGAGGATTTTAAGAATCATATGAACCTTCAACTCAAACGCTTCATATCTTCCAACTTTAGTTTCAAACAAAAGACCAAACCTTATGAACCTAGTATTCATATATAAATGCTATTAGTGTCATACATTGTTACTAGATTCCATTTCACTTACTACTATATTAATGTACAATCTCATCAAGTTTGCAATCATCAACAATACCAAAAATGTCATTTATATATGCATTAAAGTTGTAATGAGGATACCTGGGCGGTATGTTTTAATAATCTTCCCAAATGACGGCATGCTTGGAATTTTTAAGTGGAATTGACATCAACAGCATTTCATTTAATCCTACTCTGTAATTTCAATGGACACGAGCACGCGGATAAAAATTTTTTCTGTTGGAGAGACATGACTAACGACTAAAATGCTCATCGAGAATTATGATTCTGGAAGAAAAAAGGGAAAAGGAACGAATGGATAGGGCATGCAAACGAGGAGTTTCAAGTTTCACAAAAAAGTCAGTCGGTAGACGATGAAGACCGATGCGGCTCACCACGCCCACTTAATACAAGACCTTTTTGCAAAATGTCCCATTGTAATCATTGTATTGTAATAATGATTTGGTGGATTTATCGGTTCGGGATCACAGAATTTATAGGACGTTGTCTTCATCATGACATGTCAGGTATTTCGTATATACTATAAGGATGAAAGAGTGTTGGAACCGTAGGATACTTTGTACTTTCATCTACATGAAGAAAAAAGATGAGGAAAATGATGTGATTATATGGACATTTGCATTCGACCCAAAGGCTATTTTCTGATGTTACAACAATGAATAATAATGGCTGTTGTTGCTCCAAAGTTACAAGTTTAATGTGGCATGTGTCAAGCAAACGAAGATAACAATCGCATGTAAAAAGTCCAATGATGAAGATGAGATAACGTCTGAGACTTGTGTCTGTCTACGCCTACTGTGATGATTCGCTACGGAAGGATTTTCATTCAGGGTCTATTTTTGGTCGATTAAAGGGTTTACCCTTGATAAAAAAGTACCCTTCGGGTACTAACTACACAGTATACACTTCCGTTGCATGAAAAAAGTGTGGCGAGTCCTCTTCCTGTTTTACGAAAGTAAGTATCATCCAGGAGAACCCTAGTCACTCCAGTATTCATGGAGTAAAAAGACACTTTCCAGTAGCAAGCTGTAAATGGGAAATGGAAACATTCTTTTTGCGAAACAAAAGGAGTAATATTCTGGGTGCTCATGGAAAATTAAACGAAAGGGGAACAAGAAAATGAAATACATATTCGAAATTTGCATGCAATCTTCTTCAAGTTACACAGTTTCGGACGGACTGTTGAAACTCAAGATGATGATGAGATATGGATTTGGTCGCTGCTGCTACTCGTGTTACGAGTGTAAATTGGGGTTTGCATGGAAAGTCAGCGCGGGATTGAATTGCCCAAATGGCATAACCAAGTTTTTCTGGACCGATTCACCACGAAGTGCCATTCGGACTCGTTCGTGTGTACACATCGACCAGGACCGACCGCGGACTTTATATACAAAATGAAAGCGCAGCAGGAGCCTTCCCTCGTTCCTTTTCTCATCGTGACGGTGACCTTTGAGTGACCGCAAAGAAAACGTTGCGTCCTTAAGAAAAAGCAGTATATCGGTACTACACTAAATTCGCCGACACAAGGTGCATTCTTTATGTTATGGCTACATTTTGGTATAAGTTACAGTTCTGCACTAAAAATGTCTCTATAAAATGTTACTACATATTACAATTCATTTCGCCCCATTATTCATTGACCTAATCTTCTGTTGTACTCTACACAATTAACGAAGTAAGCAAAATCAAAGTCTAACATAAATCCAGTTAATAACCAGAATCTCAAAGTTCAGCAAAATGTGTATTAAACCAAACATCACTCATTCAATCCGCAAATCTCCAGTTGACACCAGAACATGAGAATGACTCAAACGACGCGATTCGAAAATTGCTGCTGCAGGCTTCATAATGTAATCTTAATTCTATTTTCTCTCTCATGATTCAAACTTTAGCCTCGTCTCGTAGCAAGTTTTGGTTGAGCAAACTTTTTGGCATTAAGAATAAAGAAGCGAAAGTGAGTGAACCAAGTTTTGCAGGATGTTCCAGTGGAATCAGTCCAGCATATAAGTCATGTTAAGAAAAAGGGAAAGGAACAGCGCGTGTGGAACTGTTTGTGAATTGTGAATCTTCCAAAAGGTCTGAAATATATACCACGGGATGGTACGTTTCACGAATATCCGTGAATGCTCTTTTTTTGCTCCTGCTCCGTTCCCAAATGCTAGTCGCAAACACTTTTGTTGTGCGACACACAAGGAAAGTGAGGCAGTCGGTTCCATGCTCTCTAAGCGACAACAACAGTAACAAAACTTTCCCAAACATCAACATCATCATCTCTTCTCTTCATTCATTAAAGATCATTAGGTCCTATCACAATTGCCCAATCGCAAGTCCTCTCGTCATTTCCCGTCAGTGTCATTCATCCGCTCAATTGTATTGTAATTTATCTCCCATTATTTTCTAAACACGACAACAAACAGCAAAAGCTAGCAATTATATCAGCTTACAAACTCACAACCTTACAGAACTCTTGGCATTTCATCTTTTCATCATTCAAATCCAATCTTACATTTTTGTGGATAGTCCAATTATTGTCCTTGTACTGCGATATGCGATAAAACACTGCACCTGGAAAAAGTTTATGAATTTTTGTGTGAGAGACAACTTTTTCACCTGGTGCAAAAGCAGATTTCCCAAGTGTTCTATAGTGTTATTCTGCCGAGAAGGATCTTCTGGAGATTTCTGAAAGAGCAAGTGGGAGCACAAGCACAAAACAGGCACACCTGAGCTGACTTGAGACAGAAAACCTGAGCCGAAATCTTTCCAGAAGCTTAGCGTGGAAAAAAAGCCTAAGGCATTTGTTTTTCTGGAGAACAAGGGGATTTTTTTATCACTACCGGCCGCAGAAGGAATTGTTACACAACAGTTTTGTACCTGTCAGTCGATTGTTGGCCGTTTGAGCTCCAGTGGCCGTGTGCTTTTCAAGAGCAACAAAGCAATAATATAAAATTGTCACTGTCATTGTTGTGCTTATTATAGCATTTATTGTGCTGAATTTGAGAAAGTGCGTTGAAGGAGTTTAAAGCACATTTTTTGAAGATTTTAGACTCATCTGGTACGTTAAGTTTGGCTCTTGTCCAAAAAATCTCAGGAAAGTATGCGAATGTAAAACCGTTCTTGAGCAAAGAACACGAGTGCAAAAAAGAATCGTGTGTGAGTGAAGTGTCGTTTTAAGTGCTGAGTGAGTGTGTGACGTAAGTCTCTTGAGATTTTTATTGACCCTTGACGGAACACCCGGGAAAAAATTACACGTTGTACGCTCATAAGCCATGGAGAAAAGTTTTGGATTCTCAGCTACTCTAGTATTACTTGGTAAGATTTTTATCAAATATTAAATTGGGGGAACGATGAGATGAGATGATATCGATTCAACAGAAAGTTGCAGAAGACAGCAGCGAAATGTAAACATCATGGAACGGTTTTATGTTTCAAAGTCAATAAACATGAAGAGAAGTGGACAATGAAGTAAGAACCCGATAGGATAGGATGGAATTATGCTTCACGGTTTTATGCGAATTCAGGGTTTTATCATTCTTCTACGGGAAACTTGTATGCAGACAAAATTGATTATAATAGGATGCCTAGGAATGACGAACACGATGACGATACGTCGTTCAAAGCGTGCATAGACCACGTTTTTTTTAGCAAGATTCTCCTATACGCTTGACGGGATTCTTTGGGTTTAGTCTTAAGACCTGGAATACCCGGGTAGAATGAAATTGAAGCTAAACTGTGGAAAGAGATAACGAGAATAATATGCTACGTCAAGGAGTTTCAGCTTCAGCGTGATAAAGTCTCATGCTTTTGGGAATTCGGGGTTTATCATGGCACTTGTAATTTCTGTGTAGAGAAACAACGAAGGAAGGAGAAAGTCAATATGAGATTGAATCCCTCTTTTCCAGGGTTTCAGACATAAGAACCTAAATTATAGTTTAGACATGAGCTTTGATTTGTTGGTTTTTTTCATTAATTTGTACTTTAAGCATACTCTCACGCATGAAATTTAATAAAATGAAAAATGCAGTTCATTTTATTGGATAAGTTGAATTTCAAAAGTCAAAACCTTCGAGTTACCGTAAGTTTAGTTGTCGCCAGTGTCACAATAAGTCATATCATGTCCATGACGTGGGTAACTGGAAAGGTACGAACTTGTTTGCATTAGCATGATGAAAATGTATTACCGGTTTGTATTATAATTATCACCTATGAAAGGTAGTCGAAAGATTGTCATGATGTCATGCAATGATTCAATGCTATAGCATGTGTATGTTTCGTTGCACGAGGCGAGCGTCGTCGTCGTCGTCGACATGGAGTCCTCATCGTCATCGCCGATAATAGGGGTGTCGATAAACTCCCGACACGAAGAACGAACGAAGGTTTTCCTCAAGTTTTACACTTTCTGCTTTGTGGAAATGTACCGCACTCATTTCTACTGTTCTGTGCCGAAAGATAGAAAAGTGTAGTTTCTCAGTAGGGAAGATGCTCCACTTTATCGATCCCCCATAGTACATTTCCGTCTGTCTTTGTTACCGCCTTTTTCCTAAGGGAAAAGTGACTTTGGAGACAAAAAAATGTGATGGGATCATCACAAAAAATCTCGATCATGAATAACTAGAGTCCACAGTCGATGCCTTGGACTTGTCGAGTTGTGTGTTGTCTGTCAGATCCGGTCTCTTGCGAATTTTTTGAGTTTTGTGTATGCGATGTAAATAACTTACAAAATTGCATTTCTTGTATTCTTTCAGTTTTTGCTTTCACCGTAACTTGCATTGAGGGAAAGGAGCAAACTGGCATCACAGATTCGATCGAAGGGTCATCACAGAAGGTAAATTCAATTGAAATGTCAATTTCTGTAGTTTTGTTTGAAGATTCCAGTGTATTTCTAGCATTCTAACATTATTTACCCGCGTTTTGGCCCATTTTGCTGTACTTTCTGGTTTAATTGACTGAATCAGGTCGAACCAACGAAGTGGAATTAACCATAACATTGAATTGGAGGAAGAAAGCGCACACTAGACCTTTTGTGCTTGCAGACCGCAATTTATTGTGTGTGCTTTGCTGTGTAAAAGTAAAATACCCGGACGTTTCTCTTTGACTGTTGGATCCCATGGGTTATGCAAAAGCCTAGCCGCACACGACAATTCTACCTTACAAAGAACGTCATAAAGTGTAACCACGCGAGCCAGGCAGCTTCGATGAAAGTCAAAGTCGTTATGAAGAGCATCGCAAGTAGAAGTCGAAGGGGAAATCGCAATGGGCATTCGGGCAGTTCCATTAGACGAAAAAGGCTATGGCCTGACATTTAATTCCTGTCCATTCAGTTGGAAATCGATCCGAGTATAAATTCACTGCGTTATCGCTCCCATGTGCCCAAATGGGGTTTCCTTCCAAGGAATTCGTGTAGGTCACGTAAAATTTCAAAGGACAGGTCACCAAGCGTCGTGGCAAATATGATGATGACGTCACTTCAAATTGACATTAAAATTTACTTCTCCTGACAATAAACACTCAAGCGCCGATCTATCAGTAATGATAATGACTTAATGACACAGGACTTACTTTCCAATCTCCAATTTTAAACTTAGGATCTCAACAGCTCCCATTTTCTGAATGAAATTGCTATCGGTCCCCACAGTTCTTTACTATCTTATTTCCTTTTCCGATGGAAGTACGCATGAAAGCCGCATTTGAATGGGGTTTGCTTCATTAAAATTCTGAGCTTGGTTGTTCTGTGTTTCGCAGGAATCCTTCCGATCCCGGATCGTGAAACGGGATCTCTCGAGCCAAATTCTCGAGGCAGCGGGCAACCTCGGCGTGGGAAGTGAGTCTTTCTCTCTCTTGAATCTTCATGCTCTCTCGTTAATTAATCTTTCACTGCGTTCCATCTGCACTTCTCCAGGCTCCAATTAAAATGTATTTGGCTGACATGCTTTAAGAGTTATAGCCGCTTTGAGGTTTTTCAGATCACTAGATTTTTAAGTAGCAAAATTACCACCGTACCAGCAGGTCATGGTTTTTATATTTTCTTCAGTTTAACTTTATCACTTTGCGGAAATTCGACTAAAATAATAGCCCTGAAACGAAGCTGAATGTTTCTTTTGAAATCAATTAGCTAATAGAAAGGAAGTCGGAAGTATTACCTTCATTGTTAGCCCTAGAACTTTCTACGTTTGACCTGAGTCGAGCAAAACGACTTCCCACTAGAGTCCGTAAGTGATAAAGATTTTGGGCGTGGGCCTTTTCTTCATCCTCGATTCAGTGAAATGGACCTTTTAGTATTTCCTCTGTCTGGGTGAGAACAAAGGGTTTCACCTAGAAAGCTTTTTCCGTATCGTCTTTGAGATTCTTAGCACTTGACGATAAAAAACATCAATTTTTTCATTGCAAAATGCCGGCCGTTATACCGAAGGGCGAAATAAGACTGGAGAAATCGGAAAAAACTGATTTTTTGTATCCTAACCTAAAAGCTTTTCGTTATTACTATCAACGTTGTTTTAGGGTCAAGACGAACATGAAAGCGTTGACACGTGTTCTGCTCACTCAGCTCCCTTTTTTACCTGGAATGAAAATGACTGGATTGTTCCAAATATTTAAATTCGGGGTGTCACATCCGGAAAAAACCGAATCGAGCCGTTGAGTGCAGAATTGAAACTCAAACCAAAGATTCTTGTGGCCACATTTTTTTGAATTAGAAAGTGACGCGACTTTAGAGAATTTGTCCAGGAGTCATGAACAACACATGGTACACATGAGGATTTCATATTGACTCCAAACCTTTTAACCTATTTTTTCTATAGAGGAAATGAAGAGAGACGATGCGGTACAGCTGCTGTTTCGCTTCCGTTGTTCCCCAACACAAATTTTCCATAAACTTGTTTTTTTTGTCCTAGAGGCAATTGGCAATTGGCAATTCCTGGAGAAAACGGGGCTTTTTAGTTGCTTGCTTGCAACCTTCAAGCGACCTGGGAAAAGCTTGCGTGTACCGTCTCAATTACTTCAGCTAAAAACGCGCTCCACAAAATCCTATAGTGTACTCTCAGTACTCTGCCATTTCCTTGCATTCTCATATTTCTCATTATTATACTAGAGGATCCAAGTATAGAATAACAAAAGCCCGGGTTTTGTGGACACGGAGACTCCGGTTAATACTCCAAAATGTTATAATATGGTGACACACCCCAAAAAAACGTCAATGTCTGATTCGCATTCTGCAGCTGAACTTTACATTGAAATGACAGAAAGATGAATGAGGTTGACACGAGTCATTCTGAAGACTTTCGTTGTAACTCTGTCTGGAATAAGGTCGAGGCATAAATTCCAGCTCGATGTTGTAAAGCTTGTAACATTGTCTATCCAACAAGTTTTATATCCTCCTGGAGAAGGCTTTGTGGCAATGCAGTGCAGTGCAGTGGCCGTCGTTTAAAAGCAGTCATTTTAGGATGATACAGACATAAAATTAGATGAGAATGATTGGCACTAATTCTGTATTCTGTTTGATTCAATTTATGTCCTTGTCGTCTTCCATTGGGGTTTCCCGTGGTCTTCGGTCTGTTAAATATGTGCCATTCCAGCCGGTTTCATCAAGTACGTAACATTGAAATGACATTGACCACCCACTCTAAAGTCATCTTTGCGATATTTTACTAGTATACTAAAGGTTTCTGAATTATGACTTCCCAATAGGAAATTTAACACACTGATCAATGGAGTACCACCCAACGTCAAAGAGGCATTTGTGCAGCAGGATTTTTCGAATGTGTCTGAAGCAGATATTCGCAAACTGAATATTTCCGTGCTGGAGTACATTCCGGTAAGTATAGAAGTGTTGAAATGGAACAAATGGGAACATCTGGTTAGACAAAACATTGACGTCTACTGCTTTTGTCGAATGGATGATCTTGCTTATTACTTCGGGTGTTCAAATAGATATTCTTCTAATTTGCTCATTAGGTTCATAGCTTTAACGATTTCATTTGTCGACTCGAGTCGAGTGTGATGGATTTATTACACTTGATAACGTCATTGACATTTCTAATGCTTTTACAGCCAAAAATTCTTCAGAAGCTGAACTTGACCTTACTGACACCAATTGTGGATCGGTTGCTGCAGGCCAATCGACCGATGGCCATGGGACGAGTTATGTCCGCTGTTGGAGACAAGATGGACACGAATAGTCTTCTAGACAGAATTAGTACGAACGGAGGAATGAAGGACTCGAATGAAGAAGCAGCAAATGTCTTGTTGTATTCTGCTCTGCACAAAGCTGGAGACAAAGACGGAATCGATTTTGGAATGGTCCAGAGACTTGAGAGAGAGGGATTGTTGAATTTAGTCCCTGAAGAACAACTCATGAAAGTCCGGGATTCCCACACTGCCAAGTATATGTAAGTATATTTTCACTTTGCCCGACGGCCTGACTGCTTCAGCAATAACTTGCCAAAATCTTGCCAATTATGATTTTGTTCCATCGTGTTGTACAGACTTCGCCGATTGTACCACGACAGAGCCAGAGACCCTGAAGACCAAAACGACATTGATGATAAGGCTCTAATGTACAAGTTGTCAGAGACGACGTATGGGCCAGCGCCAAATTGGACGAAAGACACACTACAAACATTGGGAGCGAGAGTCGTGAGCTTTCTTCCTGCTGCATTTCTTCAAAAACTCAATTCTTCTGCCATCACAAGTTCCATTTCCATTTTTCGTGAGGTACAAAACATGTATATTGTTTAGCTTTAAACGTTATCAGTTATCAGTATCAGCCTAAAATTGTGCTCTTTATACATATAGATACGATTTGAAAGTCCTCTTCAAGGAAAAACTGTGACTGATTTATACATGGAGAAAGCAGGAATTCCAAACAAAGAAACAGAAGGAGCGAACAAAACATCGGGAAATTTAGCGGCCATTATGTCGCAACTGAGCGGTTTGGCTGCCTACGTGAATCCCAGAGTGTCAAAAGACACTCTGGTTCAAAAACTAATTATAGAAAGTTGCAATAAACTGAATCTTCCTGCACCAATACGATCCGTAACAGAAATGATTCGGAATAAGGTGGGATCAAAGGGAACTATTCAAAATATGAGGCAGGACGATGTGAGAAACCTTGGAATGTCAGTCTTGAAAAACGGACCACCACAGTTGGCCAACAGAGCTATAGAAACTAAAGCTCTCGGTCCATCCGACTTGCAGGAAATTGGCAACCAAAATCCGAATGAAAAATCAATGTTTTCTAACACTTTCTTTCAAGGCCTTGTAATTCAAATCATTGATATTATAATGTTATTCGAGACAATACAAGTTAATCACGCAATCAGTGGGAGTGTGCATATAGCTTGCAAAAATATCACGCAACAAAAATCATTTTTGGTTGTTTTCAGATTGCCCAAGTGGCGACATACGCTGTCACTTACTTCACTAGCACTAAAAATGGTCGCGTTGATTTTGGAAACATTCCCGGAGCATTTTGGGGAGCACTGGGTTTAAACAATTTGAAAGAGATTAGCGATCGGGATTTAACGGACGCAATGGACACACTAAGGAACAATCCAGATGCTTTGGATGATGCCCAGAAAGCGCAGTTACTGAAACGGGTATTTTAAGAATCTACTAGTTGCTTTACTATACTAATTTTAATATTAACTACTTATCGAATTTATCAGCTACGCGAAGCAGGTCTTGTGGACGGATCAAACATCCCACCCGAATTTCGTGGAGTAAAGCCTAGGAGTAGGAATTCTAATCGTCCGAACAATTTGGACGGATTGCCCTCTGATGCGGAACTGCGACTTCTTCATGGGAATAAAAATAAAATTACTGCAATAGACTTGGAAAATGACAAATTTCTCGTCGGTACTTTGACCCCTACACAAGTTCAGCAAATGAACCTGAACGATATTCCCGCGGTGCTGTCAATCGTGAGGAAATCTAAAGACGGACCACAGGCTCAAACGGTAACAATTATATGAAAGATAGGGTTAATTTATTAAGTAAGTTTTGTTAAGTTCAGGAGGAATAGTAAAAATAATTAATAAAATTTCAGTTGGAAGCTCTCTCAAAGCGATTTGCAGAGTACATCAGGTTAAAAGCCGAAGATTACGATTCACCGGATAAGAAACTTCTGAAGCACATTTCTGCTGCGGAAGTGTCCAAGCTTCCTGCGACGGTTTTGGCATATTTTATTGACGCGCGTCAAACGGCAAAGCTACCCGCGGATGTTCGCAAAGAAATTATGATTGCGATGGGAGAGTTGTCAACGAAGGATCATGCACTCATTCCTAGTAAGACACGGGAAGAAATCATTCTTCAAGGGTTGGCTGCCTTGGATTCCATGACTGGAGGAGCATCGTCGAAAAAGCTGGACGTTGCTGAGTTGGCTGCGGTTGGGCATGGCGTGGCTGATTTGCCACCTGCACGAATCGAAAAATTAACTCCGACAGCAGTGGAACAAGCCCTTCCTGTCATCCAAGGAACGGCTGATGACGATGATGACGGACTGAAACAACGTGCCTGTTTGACTCCCGCTCAGAAACAAGCTTGGAAGAAACAAATATTCGCTAATTATGGACAACCAAAAACATGGGACGCTCCAACTGTGATGGTATTGTGCTGTTCTCTGGGATTGTTGGATGAGGGTGAACTCTTAAGCATTGCCCCAGATGCCATCTCCACATGTCGTTGTGTCTCGGACACGAAACCACGTTCGCATTTGGTAGAGTTGAAGAATGGACTTGAGGCAAATTGCAAACATGAATTAGATGGAAAGATGGACAATGTGAAAACAAAAATGGACAAAGTGAAAGCTGAAGCTGTCTTTGATCTGGATGATCTCGAGTCACAAATTATTGCCGGAAGAAGACGTCGTCGAAGAGATACGACGGATGAGAAGCTATCTTGTTTCAAAGTGAGACTGACAGGAACTGCTGTACCGTTCTCGACTGAACAACTCCAGTCTCTCCCAGACAATGAAATGACACAATGCTTGTACGAACTTGGCCTGGAGCCACTCAGTAAGCCAAATGCTCTTGTTTTGTGGAAAAAATTGGTGAGTGCGAAAAAATCGGTACAAAATTTGAAAGCTGACACTCTTCGCTACGCCGGTTACATTCTAAGTGGAATCACATTACAAGATGTGTCCAGTTTGCAGCTCGCCAATTGGGACATCGTAATGCCTTTTGGAAGGCCACTAGGACTATCAAAAAATGTGGTGCGTATTATAATGTATAACATGTTTATATACTGTTCAAGATTGCCGAAGCATACAATGAAGACAAATATTGACGCTATATTCGCATTATGTAAAAGTGTAATAGTTTAATAATTGTTTTTGTGAAATTACAGTTAGAGAAGCTGGCAATTAATTTGGAAGAGAAACAACGCAGACGATTGCCTGAATTCACTACAATTGATCTGGCCTACACCCGAAACATTTTGTGTGGTTTCCCTGCGAATAATCTAACGGGGATCTCGTCAGAAGCCTTCCGAGACGCTTTGCCAATTCTCAAAAATTTGGATAGTAATTGTGAACAAACACGTCTTGGGGCTTTGTCCAGCGTCACAATGCGACCAACAATTTTTGGAGATCCAAAAAATTGGACAGCTGCTGAGGTGTGTTTAATTGTGTTCAATCGGGATTTTCACCTATTTTTACTATGTCACATACAGTGGCTTAGTAAACTTATTATTAAGGTGTCTTGTCAAGAATGTAATTGTGACGTTATTTATGTTTCGTTAGGTGAGAGGAGTGGGAATTTTGCTTGGTGGCCTCCCGGAATCCGTCATCCAGTTGATTCCTCCAGAAGCGTTTTTGGGAGTTACTCCGAGTGTCGCCGCTGGTCTTCCGGAAACGACACTGGGAGCGTTGTCTGCAAACCAAACGAGTTACTTTCCACGCTTCTCCGCCCAGACACTGAGCGAAGCTCAAGTAGCCGCCGTGAAGGATGACGCGAGGAGCAGCCTTCAACAAGTCCTCCGAGGTCCTTCCGTGTCACTTGCTCCAAAGTTGCATTCCTACTTCTCTACACTCTTCAGTTCCATATTCCCCTGTATTCTCCTCACAATTTCCTACTCGCACTTTTAAAACCATGATTTTTTATTCAAAAGTATTTATTTTTGTTTCCCGACCCTTTCTGCTTACTACTATGATTTCCATTATCTTTCTGATCTACAAGCCGGTGCATTAATTGCAAGTACAAAAAGAAACAAACTCAGCAAGTTAATTACTTGCAATTCCACAATTTGGAAAATACTAATGTTTTATAACTTTTACTTGTCTGACTGCTCCTGCATTGCAGCTTTGTCATAAGATCAAAGGTCATTATAAGATTATAAGACTACAAACTATTATAAGATTACCAAAAATGGTAATGTCACTAATTAAAAATTAATGTTCACTTAAACTATCGATTTACAAGGAAAGTATTATTGTGTTCGTATCGTATACGTAAGCAGTGCAAGTGCATTGTTCTTTGAAAGTGCAGAATG
>JABASF010001298.1:0-23716 GCA_019776145.1 Harlomillsia oculata | reverse complement strand
TGCACAAAAAAAACTTTGCAAAAGCGTGCCCGAGAGGACACGCACTTCAGAACGGATTGGCAAAGACAACGGCAAATGAATGATAACGACAATATCCAGTTCTTGCAATCTTGCAACCTGCACTTGAGAAGTTTGCAAACGTGCAACAACAGAAACAATGAATTTTGTCCTCCTACTATGCTACTGACATCATACTTGTGTGCTTTATGGTTAGTTCAACAACGGGACGAAAAGGAACCTTCTAGCATTTTTCATTAGATTTGTAGCTCCCTGCTGCCTGAATAGAATTTTCAGTTAGAGCACGGAAGGAGCTCATCTCCAATCTCCTACCTGTCGTGCTCCAAGTTGAACAAAAGGTGAAGGCTTCATTTTGAGGGAAACATTTCAAACAGGCGGTCCCAGTCCCATGATTAAAATGTAAGACGAATAGATAATCTCCCCATGTGTTTTTTGTATGAACAAAACGGAGCCGGTGGTGGTATTAGTTTGGTACATAAGAATATGTAAGGTATTCACTTGTCGAAAAAGTCGCAAGTCGTAAGTCGCAACTGGGAGCAACAACAAGGTGTGCTGTGCGTACATGCTTCGATTTGGTAAAGGGTTAGAGTGCACGGGAAGGGAAAATACTATTGCTCACACTGACTGAGACTGAGTCGTGCAACGTCTTGGAGAGATGAAGAAGAAGATCCCGTTAGACAGATCCTTCAAACCGGCTCGAATCCTAACCGGCTATTCACAATGTAAAGCTGCAAAGTAATCCATAGGGCTTTAGACACTGAGTGAATGTGTGTCACTAATGCTTTCTTCATAACATCATCGTCATGAAATGAACCGAACCTTCAGGAACATACGACCCTCTTTTTTCGTCAGGTCTTGCGTCTCATACCATCATCGTCTTCTCCCACCATTCTTGCGTTTGTCCTGGCTTAAACATCTTTGTATCATCATTTTTTGCATTTGATTCTGTATGCACAGATGATTTCATCTTCAACAATATTCATTTGTCCTATTTGACTTTAGTTTTTTGGCAACATGGGATTAGTAATATGCATAGTACATTTTATGCTACAGTATCTTCAGTTCAACAATACACAAAGTAATAAACCAAAGATATGTTGTTTCTGAGATGATCTCCTGCCCAACAGTCCAAGTCTACGACCGCACACACCTCCTTCAACGTGTGGGTCATATTCTAGCGCAGTCTACAAGATTATTGCATGTTACATCATTGGATCTCGAACCTCATGAATGTCATGAACTTGTCTTGTTTGTTGTTTAAATTGTTTAGTTTCGACATGAATTTCCATCTCAACGTGATGGTTACCGCAAACCCAGTACACAATCGATTGGTACTACCTAACATATTTCATCATTAGCAATTACTAATTTTCTAAAATTAAATACATCATAAAAGGCATTCACAAATGACAACCTGAACTTTGCAAATTGCCGTATCTCAACGCTTTCCACGTGTGGATGGAGATGCAAGGTCTGGGACAAAACATCAAAAAATGGGAAGTTTCTGTTCAGTAGGGTTAGATTTCATCTAAAAATGAAGATAACTAGATAACTATATAATATACTTTAGCAAAATAAGACAATGCAAGGTTACCTATCCTTGTGATACTGTAAACTGCACATATCAACCTTTATGAATCCTTTGCAGACCAGCGTGATGGACAGCATTCTGCATTTACTAATGTACATTTAGCAGTAAGCAAAAAAGTATTGCAATTGTAATTCAGCAGGGCGTGGACTGTGGACACTGCATTGGTGCGATGTACTCGTGTAGTGTACCAGCTATACTTAAAACTGGGACTTTGTCCTCCAACTTTGCAAAAATTGGGGAAAATGCTTAAAAGCATGCGAACTCCCTAAGTCCTCTTGCAGTTTATCAGTGTAACCATAATAAATAATTGAAACTAGGAAAACGATACAGAACCACACTATGCTGTGACATTCGACTGGACATGATATGATGACGATATGATGAATAACGATGATGACGCATCTTCAAATGCCATGGACCAGGGTCTCCGTAATCAAAAGAACCCATCTGCGATGGTTAAAACAGATTTGCCATTCAATTCAAGTCAAATGTTCATTTTTAATTTCTATTTATACGTGACTATAACCTGACGCAGAATGTCAGTTTGGCAGATGAGGTTGATACTGATACGAAAAAGGATTTTCGAACATTCCGACCACGCTTTTTTTGCATAAATTATTGTTTTGCTTTGTATTGTTGTCTTCGAAATCATTGAACTGGATGAACATGGAGGAGTCTGAATAAGTGACGATGACACTGTGTGTAAATGTGTATAGGCATACGTTGTTGTTGTACCCGCATGGAAATGAACAGGTTTCAATGTTCCAACAATTTTGTGCAACGTTACATTTTTTTGTTTTGTGCGTAGCTCGCCGTGGGCAACAAAAGACTTCCTCTGCAACAATCATTTTTCCAAAAAGACAGGAAGGGCGCATCCTGCTGCCCATAAGCACAATTCTTTTATATTTTGTGCCAAAGTGCATGCAAACTCGTCTGAATAACTAACTTTGACCATATTTGGATGCCTATAACTTTTAACAATTCGTCCCTTTTCACAAATGTCCAAACTATAAATTGTACTTTTTACGGTCAGTCTGCATAGTCCACAAAACGTTTAAACGCAAACTTTTATTGTCTTCGTTTTTCCCATTTCAACGGTACATTTTTACTATACTGTTTTATGATTGCATGCCTAAATGGTAACGATTTAAGATAAATGCCATTTTTTAACTACCGACAAGTCTGGTGATGTCAGCAATTTGATGATCAGTACATATGATATTCGAAAGTAATTTAATTACAGGAATTTAATTAATTTATTTTTCATTCTGTATTTTAGGTCTGTGTCGTTTGGAAAACGGACTTTCCAGTATCATTGTCGACATAGAAGAAAGTATTGGGGAAGGTAATGATTTATTTAATAGCCAATGATTAATGATCCTTGAAAAGTGAGATTTTTATATTTATGACGAGGTCAAAAGCTCAGCGAATTTGAAAAGGTCAAAGGCCAGAAGATAAAATTCTCACAAATATAAATAAAATGATCAGAAATCTTATAAATTAGATCATACTAGATCCTTCTTTGGTGAATTTGAAATTTGTTTGCTTTAAATGTAGAAACAACACAGTCCACAATTCCCAAAGAGTTACCAATCATCGGCGACCCATGGAATCAAATAGAACTGACCTTAATTCAACCGAATGACAAAAGATATTTTCGACTGAATGGGAAAACGTTGCAATTGAGTCAACCATTGGATCGGGATGAGGATGATATCTCATCTATTGTTTTCCAAGTGAGTTTTGTCAAGTTTTGACTGTTGAATCGATTTGTACACAAGTCCCGTTTGATTTAACGATGTGAATGGTAAATGCCCGTGTAATAGGCAATTGTTTCAAAGCTTTGCTTTTGCAGTGTACAGTCTCCAATGTGCTAAAAGGCATTCATTAATATCATTGAATGAAACAATAATGATGATCATTTGCATTTATGCATTGACATTCCTGCCTTCATCTTCGTTCATTAATTCATGAGAGGTCTCATCTTCACTGATGAACAATCTGAACAAAGTTTTACGTTATATAAATCTGCAATACCATGGTGGGTATACAAAACAACTAGTTTTTTTGGCCTTAAGCGTAAGTGACACAAAGGGAACTTTTGAGAGCAGACGTAACTTTTGTCCATAACACCGACGAAGACGCCACATGCATATGGATTAGGCTGTTGCCCTAGTTTAGGTCCGGTTGCTCGCGGACTTACCTACATAGGATAGGAACTTATGAAGACGAAACGCGGACGTACGATGAACAACAACAATGCAAAACGTATCTTTTCATTGTTGTTCGTACTGTTGGCCCATTGGGCTGGGCGAACGTGGACGACTTGAGTCGACAATGCGCATTCATCCGCAAGATTTTCGATTAGTCCAACTAGAAGTAAAAGGAACGAGATTATTCGCATATAATATAGTTAAACCGTGATACTGCTTCTGGTAGCTCATCAGCTTGATTAAATCACCAAATTGCTTTCAAACCTTTTGAATTCTGCTTCTTGTTTCCAAATCGGCATGAGCACAGGTCAAATCAATGTTCACGTATAGGCAACTTGCACTTGAGGGTGCATTCAATCGCATAATCGGCTAAAATAGATAAGAGGATTTTTTACAGACCTTAAAACATCAAAACAGGCCTAACGAGATGAGATGAGACTGAACAAAGCCAAATAGTACGAAGCAGGATCAGTGCTACTTAATAAAAAGTTTATTAGAGTTTTTTGTGTGCGTGCTAAAAGGAAAATTTTTGAATCTCCAAATATTCGCAACATGACATAGGCTTTTCGAAGGCTTACAACGTTACAACAAGCTTAAACATAGGCACGTTCGAGCACGTTCAAAATTATGCATAATCAAAAGTTTTGATATGACTTCAATTCATAAAACTTCTTTTGTTTGTAACTACCAAATGACTTGCACGTGTGAAGAAGGAGAAAAAAAATCTTATCTTATTCTGCTCCTTGCGTTGATTCCAAATGGGACAAGAGAAGCCCTTAATTCGTGTGAAAATTCTTAGCCTCAATTCCAAAGGAGTCCAAAGCAAAAGCCGATAGGTCACCTTTTACCTTAATCTGACCATTGTATTTTTTATGCATTTGGATTTGGATAATGGAAGAATCCACTCACTTTCGACCGTTTCTAAAATACGCTGATAAGTATACCTTGTTAAAGTACAAGAGCCATGTCATTTCATTAAGATGTATTTGGAGTGAGAACATTTTAAAATGGAAGACAGTGGAATCAGTAGCGAAAATCTCTTTAAGCAGTTTTAGTCGCCGTCG
Source organism: Harlomillsia oculata (assembly GCA_019776145.1). NCBI lineage: Eukaryota > Metazoa > Arthropoda > Collembola > Entomobryomorpha > Oncopoduridae > Harlomillsia > Harlomillsia oculata. The sequence goes on along the minus strand of JABASF010001298.1, from coordinate 18,830 downwards.
CTCAAAAGGACATTGCAATAGTGTTGGTTCAAAAAAGCGTAGATTGTCACTTTCGCTGAAAGGGTTAAAAGGCACAGGAGATGAGTGACTGACAGGTGACAAGTGACAACATCGATGAAAGATAAAATCACATGTAATAAATAGAAATGGCAAAAGCAAAGAAGCAAAATGTTTGCATAATATTTTCCCGATACGATTTTTCTTTGAATCATGACATGACCTGACATTTTTGACATCTTTTGAACATATTTGCAGGTCATTTGTTCAGTCAAGGGGACGGAAAATGTGACGTCTATCTCAAGAACGATTCCAATTATTCTTCGGGTCTCGGACATTAATGACAATGCTGTAAGTTTAAACCATATTCATTCAAGTTCAGCGAAGTAATGCACATTTGCACGTGATTTTTGAAACATAAATGTTCATGGATTGGGTACCCCTGAATATCTTAACTTCTTAACTCTGAGACTCGTTGAAGTTCCCGATTGTCCAACAGGACTGAAGGAATCGCACCAGGAAGATATAGACAACTCACGAACTAATTTGACATTTAATTTTTAATTATAATGAGCTAAAATGTTTGTTCAAATCCGTTCAAATCATGAAACGTGCAATTCTTACAATTCTTGTAATATTGAATTTTTACAGCCCTTGTTTATGGGTCAACCTTATGAAGTGCAAATTCCAGAGGTATACTTACTACATGTAATATTGTTGTTTAAAGTAAGTTGATTCAAGGTTGATGTACTAATCTGCAATTTCTGCGCAGTCAACTCCGGTGGGATCGACGGTATTTCGAAATATACGTGCAAAAGATGCAGATGCGGGAGTGAACGGATTAGTAGAATACACGATTGTGCCTTCTCCTGATGAAAAATCCGAGGAAGACGGTTTCGGAGTATTCACAATAGGTTTGCCGCATCACGGAATCATAACTTTGAATCGGACGTTGGATTATGAGAAAAGCAATCGATATTATGTCACAATTGTGGCTTCGGTAAGTGTGTCTTTGTGTGACTGATTGTGTGTGTGTGCCAAGTTAAGTGTAAGTAATTTGCATGGTATTGTTGTAAACGTCAACACAGGATCGAGCATTTGACGCCCGTGTGAGGAAATCGTCAACAACCACCCTCACAGTTCAAGTCAGCGACAGTAATGACCTGGCTCCTGAATTTGCAAGGGTGGAGTACAATGCAACAGTAAGTTTAAGTTAATATTTAAAATGGTCCCGGTTTCGTCATCATAGACATCATCGTGAAATCGTGATACAACATGGCGTTTTATGTATGAAAGGTCATTCGTGGTGTTCTCACGGGAGTTTTGGACGTGCGCCCAGAAAAAATCATGGCAATGGACAAGGATTCAATTCACTCACCCATTCATTACACATTTTTAAGGGGCTCACCCAAATCTTACTTGGACTACTTTCACATTGACGGGCAAACAGGTAACAAATCAGTCGAAACTCACTCTACATTGACAATCGACACTTTATCAGAAAAAAAACGCTGACCAATGCCAATATAAACGCTTTCTATGTAAAATGTCATGTTAACTTTCAGGTGTCATTCGGCAAATTCGCCCTGTGGACAATGATGTAGAAACTCGTTTTGACATTGTTGTAAAGGTGAGTTTTAAATCAGTCGCATTCCATTTAGATTTCGTTATCATACGCCCTTTGCCTTTGGACTTGGCAGTTGAACAACAATCGTAAATTCAAACGCATTTTGCAAAAATAACCCTTCTAACTATAAAATTTCACTTCAAATTACAGGCTACAGAAGCAACTGAGGCGAGGTATTCTGCCACTACTAAATTGACGATTCATGTCCACGCTGTGGATGCCCACCCACCCGTTTTAAAGGTTCGCAAAATCGTTCGCAAAAATCCGTGCTGCACACAAGCATAGTACAAATAGCAACTGAATTTAATTAAATGTATAAAAAGTATGATTACAACTGACAATTTCAAAATATAGGCGTCAGCATTTATTGGCTACGTCCCTGAAAATTCTGGGGTGGGGACGAGCGTGTTGTCGCTAGAAGACAACAAACCCATACGGTTTTCTGTCAGCGATCCTGATCTCGTAAGCAAATTGCATTTTCCCGTTGCACATTATTGTATTGCACTTGACATGTTGAATTCAAAAATTCATGCTTGAATAATGAAATTATGAATTTGAATGTAAGGAATACAAAAGGTGGGAAATTGACACTCATGCATGGAATGACTCTCTCTTTTCTTAATTTAGACACCAAATGACCCAAGGCCCAACTATTCGTTCGAATTGACCACGGGAGCTTTCAGAGTGAACGACAAAGGCGTGCTTGTGGTTGCCGATGAGCATTTGGATAGAGATGCACCACATCCACCACAACTTCAATTTCAGGTTTGCATTCCATTTTTCTCACAAAAAGTTACAGTTAACTCTCAGGCACGACAGCAAACAAAAGTAAGCAAGTAGACAACAGTAAAAGGTGCTTTTTCTTACGTTATATGACATTTCCGCTCCGTCAGCCAATGTTATTTGCAATTTACCATTTAGTCTCAAAGCAAAGCATTTTCAGGATATGATACAGCTCATCTAATTCCTTATTTTGATGAGCTCGATGTCTTTTCCTCCTCCGCTTTTATGAGCTCAGCTTCCTCCTCAACCCTTTTTCCCGTCGGTTCAAAAATGATTAAAGGATGAATTATGAACAACCATTTCGTACCTTATACAAAATATTACTACAATAATGACAAACGTACTCTGCCCGTGTTACGTGTAACAATCAGACTCTCAAGAATGAGGTTATGAATTTTTACCATAAGGGTTAAGGTAAAGGTAAACCAAACAACGGATTTTGACTTTTCATGTTTATTTCCGGTTTCGTGTAATCCATAATCCGATCAGCCATTACAGCTTGCACTTTAGATTGTGGTCTACCGTAGCACTTTCTGAGAGTCTGAAAGCATGTTTCAATGCGGGTTCACTTTGTGATAAAAAGTTCAGTTGAGGTGAAATATGACTTTTGACGTGAGAAAATTTCCATAATTTATAGATGATTGCAAGGGAGATTGGATTTGGGGAAGCGTCCAGTTCGCCAGTGGTGATCGCTGTACATCTCACAGATGTGAATGATAATGCACCTGTAATTCCTAAGATTAATCCAGTGGTCATTCCTGGAGGTGATGGGAAAAGATCAATCTTGAGGGTAAGTTTGGCTCCGTTGGTTGTGTATTGTAATTAAAGATATAAGCAATTCAAAAGCTAAAAGTCTTTAGGTCATCATCACTGCAACGTTGTTTGAGACTCCTTACCCTGCGTCGTCGCCACACATTCGTCGATGCGTCCATGTCCATAACCATAAACTGAATATTGCTAATTGCTATGAAAATACAGGTGGAAGCTGAGGACAAAGATGAAGGGAAAAATGCAGAGATTCGATATTCCATAACACACGTGTCAAACAATGGAACCAAAAAGTTTGGCATAGATGACAAAACTGGAGTGGTGGAAGCAGTCGGGAAACTCATCAGTGGTCAACAATACTCAGTCACAGTACAGGTGAGTCACCTCATTTTTCAAACCACAAAACTCTTGAATTTCCCCAAATCATGAACTGACAGCAACAACAATGTCCAGTGAATGAGTTCACACTATTTTCCATCATCATTTCATTGAAAAAGCGTCGGGGTAACAAAAGAATTGGTTGTATTTCACTCCACGCCTGTTCCTTTAATCAATTTCCGGAAACAAGTCAAAAATGTCCCATACAGACAAAATGCCAAACTCTCCTATAGGAAATCAAGTCCGGAAGCACGTTAATTTGAAATGTACGGTAAAATTAACAAAACGTTCGTTTTTTGAAAAATTTTTAGGCTACTGACGGAGGTGGACGAACAGCTCAGAGAATTATTGAGTTTTAATGTAGTGGACGGCCCTAATTTGAAAGCACCAAATTTTCATCAAGCGGTTCACGATGTTGGTGTGAGCGAAGGAGCTTCTATTGGAGCGGAAGTGTTGACTCTGGAAGCTCGTGACCCCGAAGGGAAACCTGTTGTTTATGACATTATTTCAGGGAATGAACTTCATCATTTCACAATTGGGAAACACACAGGGATCCTCACTGTGAATGGACAATTGGATCGAGAAGATCTGAGTCGTTACAGTCTGGTAAGTTTCACTCCCTTTTTATGAGGATGACACTCTCTCGACATTCGTCAAATGATCCCATTGTGTTCCATGAAAATGTGTAGACTATAAAAGCAACGGATGAAGGAGGTCTAGCTTCACTGGCCACAGTTAACATTCGGATTATAGGTAAAGCTTATATACTTTATCATCCTATAAAGTAGAATTAAATGGGGATTAGTGGAAAGAAACGGAATTTCATGTTAAATCTCGTATGAAACAGACATTAATGACCGTAACCCCGAGTTTGTGAATCTTCCTTATGAGTTCACAATAAAAGAAGGTCAAGCGGATAAGAGCATTGGGAAAGTAGAAGCTAAAGATGCAGACGAAGAGGTCAATGGACAAATCCGATTTGAAGTACCAGCAGATTCACCTTTCCATGTTCATCCTATTACTGGAGAAGTATCGACTAGAATTGGTTTGGACTATGAAAAACAAAAGTTGTACCATGTTGTCATTACTGCCAAAGACAACGCACAGGATTCCAGAATTGCTACTGCTACGATGACAGTGCACGTGGAAGATGTTTCGGATGAGCTGTACTTAATCTCATTTCATTCACAATGCACATTCTCTTAATTTATCATTAATATAGATGAGCTTAACTATAATGTTGATTTTGTTTTCACAGACCTTTTTTCAATCGGTTCAGCTACGAAGTGAACATTCCCGAAAATCAACCGCACATGAGAGTGACCAAAGTTGAAGCTCTGGACGCTGACACAGAAAAGCGCATCACGTATTACATCAAACAAGGGCCTTATGACAAATTCACGATTGATCCCTTGACTGGAGAAATCTACACTGTTCAAGGACTTGATTACGAACGGGATGCAAAACACATTCTTATAATTGGAACAGAAGAAAACGACAGTGGCAATTTTGGGTCTACCACGACTGTCATTGTGAATGTTGAAGATGTAAGAGCTCGGATCCTTTTATTATAAATAATTTTAGTATCACAGTTTTGGGTTCGTAATTCATTTGGCATCAGTTTAATCAGTTGATCCTCTTGAAGCTACTAAAAACTTTGGTGACTTTGGTTTTTGGTACGCTTTTTGGTCTGTTCTGAAGTTCTTTTCTAATTCATGATGTACGATTACTACTAAATTTTATAGGTAAATGACATTCCACCAATTTTCAACATTGTACCCCGTCCAATCCGAATAGACGACACTTCCCAAATTGGAATGGTGTTGACGAAATTGGAAGCCACGGATTCGGATGGATCTTCACCTTACAACAAAGTCAAATATGAAATCACTGGACGTGGGAAAGCCGTACGGTATTTTGATGTAAATCATGACACGGGAGCATTGTCAATTAAAGATGATCTTAGAAAGGAAATGGACACGGAATATCAAGTAAGTAGGAAATGTTGCTAACGTCGTGTTTTTTTAGACATTGCGACATTGTCACTTAACAGAAACGTTTGAATTACAGGTTGATGTCAGAGCATACGATTTAGGAGAGCCACCTTTAAGTTCCGTAGCTACTGTGAAAGTGTACGTTGATCATGTGGCTACCGTCGCACCGGATATGGGCGTTGGATTCTCAGAATCGGAGTATTCGGTTGATTTACCCGAAAATGCAACGGCTGGAACATCCGTGAAATTCTTGACAATAGTCAATAAACCGGAAGAAGTTATTCCACTCCAGTGTCAAATCATGAGCGGTAGCGACGGAGGACTGTTCATAGTGAGGGAAACGGATGACAGAAATTGTGAAGTTAAGCTGTCAAGAACTGCATTGGACCATGAGAAAATATCCGAGTATGATTTGCAAGTCCAGTTGATTACACTTCCAGGAGTTATCAGCAAGAAGAGGTCCATTACTCGAGTTAGAGTTCGTGTGGTGGATCTTAATGACAACGTTCCAGAGTTCATTTTCCCAGAAACACAAAAAGTTGCTCGTGGAAGGAAATTCTTTGCAGCCATTTCGGAAGATGCGCAGATTTCCACTTCAATTGTTCAAATGCGGGCGGAAGACAAAGACAGCGGGGCATTCCGAGAAATTCAATATGAGTTGGAATCCGAGAATCCTTTGGGAACTAACTATTTTGCAATTGATCCGAAGTCGGGTATTGTCTCTAACACTAGATCGATTGACGACGTGTCTTCATCATGGTTACCATTCCGTCTTACCGTTGTCGCGAAAGACAATCCCAAAGGACCTTCACAATCTACAAAAATACCTCTTATTGTAAGTGTCATTCTTACATGATACTTCCATTTTCGTACCTATCCGATTAATTACCAAGTTATCTAATTTTCTGCAGATGAATGTCATCGGTGAACCACACCGAATGATTCTAATCATTCAAGGTACAACTCCAGACAGAGTCAAAAGCAAAGAAGTCGACATTCTGGAAATTCTGCAAGATTCGTCCAATCTCATCATTGGCATTGAAAAGATTGCAGGTCACCGTTTTCTAAGTGAAAATGGAACGTTAGAACTAGATTCCACAGCTACAGACGTTTGGTTCTATGCCGTTGATCCTGTGAATGATTACATCCTTGATAGAGAGCATCCGAAGGTTGCAGAGTAAGTTGTCTCATCTCATCGATTCGATTTGCATACTGACCTGATTACTGTAACGTTGACATGTGCTGACTTTCTCTTATGCTTTCAGGACAATCATGTCTCGTGAAAGTTCAAAAGGAATCAGCTACTACGTTTCGAGTACTTTAGGTGTGAGAGCAACGGAAGTAAGGAAACCAATTACAAGGGCTCCAATTCCACCAGCACACGTTGGACCACTGGAAAGTGAGCAACAATGGGCTGCTTTCCCTGCTGCACTTGTAGCTCTTGCATGCCTCATTTTCATTGTTAGCTCTGCTGGAATCTTCTTCGTTTGTTACAAATGGTCCAGGTACAATGCATACAAAAACCAAGTACAACGTGTCGTAATGCCTCCAAGGATGTACGAACCCGTGTACATGGAACACAGTCCAAGTCTTAAACAGTACGAGACACAGGTAAAATGCTCTATTTAAATATAATTTCCCGTTTCGTCTCTTTCTCAAACATCTTTTTATACTAATTAATAATTTCCTAATGGCAAAACGGTATCATATATTTCTCAAGGTGTTGAACATGAGAGTCAACTCTGAAGAAGCTGAGATTGACGATTCAGATTTGCAAGTTGACCTGAATCTGAATAGAAATCATATGTACACAGGCGATGATGCACATGCGTACACTTCAAAAGATAGCATTTTGGGTAAATATTACTGAGATTATTATTTATTATTTATTTTGACTTTCTAAGCAAGACCCATCAAAACAGTTAAACTTTCATATGACAACTATTGCAGGAAGAAGCACACCAAGCGATCATAATCAAGCGGCAGCAAGATTGGCCGAGCTAAGTTATGCAGATTTGGGATCATCGTCAAAAACTCCAATTTTGCGGACTTTCCAACACCAAATTAGTGTGGAAAGGGGAGAGTCAACGATAACTAATCCGATATACGAAAGGTACGATTGACCGTATGCAAATTCACTAACAGCGTAATTTACAACGTTACAAATGAATTTCAACGTTATTCTCTCATTGTTGCAGATCTGATGACGACGAAGAGGTGAGCATCTCTTCACACACCAACGATAATGTTCATTTCCGAGAAAGGAAGTATGGAAAACATCATCCAACAACAGAGCTATAATGATTTGTTTTGAATCTTGTCATGTCACAAGTGTCTTTAAAATGTTCAAACCACTTTTTGAACACCTTCACAACATTATGTTAGAGAATCTAGAAAAATCTACACTGCTTCTGTACACCGAGCTAAAATTAAGGCACATCAATTTTATGCACATGCCAAGTTATCCATCACAATATTGTTGGTTTATTATTGTAGTAATTATTATAAATACTTTTTTTATTACTGAACTGATTTTTACAAAATGCCAAACTTTTAAATAAACTTTTTTTAAGAAAACGTAATAATAATAAAAATATTCAACTGTTTTTTTCACTTTTGTAAAACCATATCAAAATAGGAAACACCGAGACAAAAACCTAGACATGAATGTATCGATACAAAATGTTACGTGCCATAGAAAAATTTCCATTGGCTTTATAAATCTGTGCTAAATTGAAGGCAGCTTCACGACTCAAATCTAAACTAGAATTAGCGTTTCTTTCACTCGGTTGCAAGACTTTTGAATAGTATCTTTTAGCATGTTCCAAAAGACCTAAGAAATGAAGCAATCTTCCCATATTGTAATTGGATTCTTGACAATCTCCAGCTAGTTGAATGTATCGTTTCATAAATGCTAAAATTTGAACAGCCAATTGACCCCTTTTAGTAGCAGTTTTCTGAGATATGAGGTGAAGTAACGTATTCGCAACCATGAAAGGTGGAAGAGGATCGTTTGGAGTCACCGTGCACAAAATGCAGTACTCCATTAGGGCGAATTTGTAGCCACCAGTTATAAAGTTGTTGTTAGCATTGAGTAGAATCAAGCAAGGGTTGTCCGGATACCTCTGGATGAATCTCAAGATATGTTTTCCACAACGGGAAATGTTCCTTGCATCTTCACATCGTTGAAGTGCCAAGGAAAAGAGGTTGAGCATGATCTTCCCAATGTGACCCCGATAGAATAAGGTTCGTATGTGAATAGGAAAGTTTTCAACTTCACGATTCATTACAGTTGCATAAAAAGACTGAAGTTCCAATGAACGTAACATGTCAGGATTTTGAGAGAAGAGTCGTGAACTTGAGGCAGTGTACACTAGACGAGCTAACAAGTCAAATTGACGAAGTTCCGTTAGTGCATGACATAACTTTAGGTAAGCACGCCATTCAACCTGAGCATCCGGAACTTTTTCCACAAAATTGGAAACTGTGTCTATTGGAACTTCTTGCTTTCGCATTCGGTTGATTTGTATAACATCAGGTTGATTTCCACTACGAAGTGAGAGCAGAATCACTGAAAACGAGAAGAATCAATCAATTCTCAACTTCCAAGTGCGTGGATAACATTCTTTCATTAAAAAAAACTTACGCTGAGTCTCTTCACGATTCCGAATGTGAACAGAATGACGACTAAGCAAATGCAACATCGTTTTATAAAACTCGGCAATCATATTCTTCTGCAAGAGAATTCCACACTTTTCCAGCAATAGATCAGCGTCGATGAGATCTTCGACATCATCTGCAAATCATAAATCGAACGTTATACCCTTTAGCTGTGTCTGGATTTTCATTCATGCATTAACGTTTGCTAAACTAATGTAATACCTTGATCTAAACTTTGCAATGCACCATCCAATCGCCCGAGCTTTTGTAAAATTACTGACATGTTCAGTTTGGCAATTCTATGTGTTGGGGCCAATTTAAGAACATTTTCATAGCAGATCTCCGCTTCGGAATATTTCTCTTGTGATAACAAGCATTCTCCATAACGTAACCAAATGGCAGCCTGAGCGAATTCAAGATGGTATTCAGAAACAATGATGATTTTCATAATTCCGATTAAACATTTTCCCCAAAAAAGACAAAAATACTCACCTGAGAAAATCTTGGAGTTTGTACTAAAGCTGGTAAAATATTTAATGCAAAATTATATTCCTTTTTCGCCATGTAGGCTTCAGCTATTTCAAAATACGACTCTCCAAAATCTAGAATGCTGACCCTTTTTTGTAGACTGTCCAGAAGTTTCTGTAGGCAAACCAAGACCATAGAATTAGACATTAGATTGTTGTCAAAATCAAAGAATTATGTTAAATGCGAACGTATACCTCGCTGATGTGATACGCTTCCAGGTGAATTAAAACAATGATTAACTTTTGTACCAAATCTGAATGCAAATCATCAGGAACGATACATTCAATCATGTCTTCAGCTAAACTGTCAGTCAAAATACGGCGAGAGAAAAACGACGTGTCAGGAATGGTGGGGTTAAATGTAACGTTTCCATAATCAAGCAACATCCCTAAAGCTTCCACGTATTTGCGCAGGGTAATGCACACTTCCAAAATTAGGTTAAGCTCTATAAATATAACATTAAAAGGAACCAAAGTTAACCTTGTTGACATTCGACAAGATGGTTGTTTCTACCTAAATGACAAATTAGTGCTGGTTTACCGGTTGATGATACATGATTCGGATGCAGTCTGAAAGCCATACTGAGTGTTTCATACGCTTTGTCCATATCATCCAGTTGATGATAAATGACAGCCATACGTTTAATAACATCAAGACATAAGTCGCCATCGGTCGGATTCACTGAAAATGAGACACAAAAGAGATTGATGAGAACCATTAGCTCAAATGGTTTCGTTCTGAAACCTTAATAATACAACAGACTTACGATACAACATCCGTTGGTAAGCGCGTAAGGCTCCTCGAGAGTCTCCAACTTGAACAAGAAGTTCGGCCCTTTTAAATTGCAAATCTATGTTAGATGAATCCGCCGCAATTCCTATTTAACAACTCCTATTAGTTAAATAACTTGTAAGCTAATTAACAGGTAGTGTCCGCAATCGTCTTGTTGGAATGTAATTATTTAATTTAACCTTTCGAGCAGCACATGATTGCTTGCTGCAAATTCCCTTCTACCACGGACATATCAGCTAACTTATGCCACTGGTCACACTTCTTAGGGTTTAGCAAACCAGCTATTAGAGCCATTTGGAGAGCCTTATCATTTTTATTTTGAGCTTCGTAAATCATAGACAACGTGTTGAAAGCTTCGTCAAAAGTAGGTTCTGGAAAAATTTAACAACGTTTGTAATTCATAACATTCTTTGTTTCTTCATGATTTAAGGGAATCTTCGTTTTTCCCGTCTGCCTGTCAATCAGAATCACACATACCTTCTTTAATAATTTCCATGCAAATTCGTATGGCATTTTCATGATCGCTTTTGACATAGCGTAAATGTGCCAATCCAATTAAGCCTTGAATGGTAGGTGACACTTTCTTTTTTCGCCGAACTCCAAACGTGGACGTTGCTTCCGAAGAAAACTCTATCCAATCTGACACCGTTTTTGATCGTTCAGGTGAGATTGTTATATTTGGTGGTCTTCCTTTAGACGTGGACGGCGACGAATTTTTATGTGACCGAGTGCCTCCATGCTCGGTGACACCTGTCGAAGACGACGACGCTTCTTCTGTGTCATCTTCCCCTCTTGAGTATCCTTCTAGCAATGCCGTCAAGTCTTTGAATGGTACATCACCTGGAATTAAAAAGTTACATGGTTAATTTAAAACCATGTCCTCCAGCAAAAAATACTGCCAGAGTTAAAAACGCACCTTGCAAAAACTGATGAGTCACAGTCCGGATTTCTCGTTCTGTCAATGACTCTTCTTCCGTGACACCACCGGTGGTACTTTGTGCACTTTGCAGTACTGTCAAATCTTCAGTTTGATGTTGCGCTTGTCCATGTCCAGTGCTGAGCTGAGCAGTCAACACGTCACCTTCAACTTGTTGGGCATATCTAACAGAAGCCAACGTTTCCAAATCTGAAGAATCCACTACCAAAACCGTGGAATACGTCTCTTCTTCTCCAGTTTCCATCTGAATGAAATCAAAATTGAAAAATTTGAAAAGCTTTCTGAGATAGACACGACGCCACTGACTTTATATATAATTTCATTAAATATTATTTTAATTTAACATATTATGAACAGGTATGCGACATGCGAGTACGATTGAATTTGAGCTTTACCTGTTGTTCGACGAACGGTTACTCGTTAATAGTTCGTGAATTACTTCACAATAAAGTTAAAAGTAACGAACTATTATAATTTACCTTTGTAGATTACAAATCCAAACCACGCAAGTGACGCAAGCACATGATTCGGGCTCCAAATGGAAAAATCGCGCTGTGCGTCACAAGGCATTGCGGCTTGTTGAGCCTCTCTCTTTTTTCCATCCTCCGCAGCAAAAGAGCAGCATTTTTTGGTTGATTTCCTAGAAGATCACCGAGCGAGGAAGGAGAAAGTCGTCACGTCGCATTTGTTTAGTGTCGTCACATCGTCACTGCTTTAAAGGTAAAGTATTTCATTTCATTTAATCAATGTATTGTCACTTTTATGAGCGAGCTAAAGAGAGTTAAGATTTTCGAATCTATTAACTTGACATTTTATTTTGCATGTCGTATCAATCGTATGCTCATTTTACTGCATTATTGATTTTAAATTACGGATTTGGTTGTCTTGTTTTTGTGTAGTGAGCCGAAAGCAACCATACGGAACGGAGAAAGTTTTTTATCCCCTACGACCATTGACAAAATCAAAAAAGACTTGTGGGACGCATCATTTTTAAGATTTGTTGACAAAGTTTTGAGAATACGTTTTGTGTGGCTGTTGACTCATTGATAAACGCTGACAAGTCCTTTTAGTTTTAGTACAGTAGGGATTTTTTAGGAAAGTTTAGCGTTTTGAGTAATTGGAGTGTTTTAACTTTCAAAAAAATGAGTTTTGTGTACGGTCGCCCACCACCAAAGATTGAGGGTATGGTGTCACTTAAAGTGGACAACCTGACCTATCGTACTACTCCCGATGACCTTCGTCGTGTTTTTGAGAAATATGGTGACGTAGGGGATGTCTATATTCCTCGAGACAGGTGGACTAGGGAATCGCGTGGTTTTGCATTTGTTCGGTGAGTGGTCTACAAGATTTTCTGATAGAATTTATGGGTCAACTTTATTATCATAACTTTAACATTGGTGTTATTTTTGGTCTAGGTTTTATGATCGCCGGGATGCTGAAGATGCAATGGAATCTTTAGATGGTCGAATGTTAGATGGAAGGGAACTTCGTGTACAAATGGCAAGGTAAGTTGTAAACAATTTGAAAAGTAATCAAGTATTATAGTTGTAGTTTTAGACGTTAATTAGACGTGTTTTTATGATTTTATTTTAGATATGGACGTCCGTCTTCGCCATACCGCAGGGGTTCACGTCGTAGTCGATCAAGTTCTCGGTCTCGTCGTCGTGGAGGTGGAAGTCGTCGTTCTGGATCGGGCTCTCGTTCTCGTCGTAGGTCAAGATCAAGGTCTAGGTCACATCATCGTCGTTCAAGAGGATCCAGGTCTCGGTCAACTTCTGTTTCTCGTTCACGTCGTGATCGTGACCGTGATGGTTCTGGTTCTCGTCGAAAGTCGCGTTCAAAATCTCGTGAAGAGTCTCCGGATGATAAAAAACAAAGACGGTACGGTTATTTTGATTACAATAATACTACTTTGATACTCGTTTGTATCATTTGAATAGGAGAACTTGGCTTAATTTTGATTCATTTTTCTATTTCAGTAGCGAATCGAAATCACGTGAAGAAGCACCAGGTAATGCTGAACGGGAAAGGTCTGCGTCACGATCGTCGTCTAGGCGGTCTAGGTCAGGATCAAGATCTAACTAGTTTGCAGTGGTTGGTGATCGCGGTGGCTATAACCTGTAGCAGTGGCTACGAGTAAGTATAAATTATAGGAGTCCTTTTAAAATCATTTAAATTCCTCAATTTATCTCCAATTCCTGTCATGTTGTAAGATTGAAGGTTGTTGTGAGATTTTAAGTTCTATAGATATTGTATTCACTTCTCTTGGTATAAATACATAGGAAAGGTTTAACGTTTAAGAATTCTCAATATATTATATTACATCTCTCTCATCCTAATGCACTCTATATTAATTAATATGAAACAGTCTATTAAAAATTTTAGTTATAAAAATTGTAATCCAAGACATTTTAATTGATCGAGTTGGTTGGTTGGTTGGTTGAATGTTCAGATGCTGTGCAGTATAGCAGAGGTGGTGCAGTAATGTAAGCTGTTTTGGGGGTGATCCTGCTGTGTGTGCTGTAAGCAGTTCATAACTTTAAGAGAACTTGTGGAGTGAGGCAGATGCAAGTCGGTGGTCGAGGTCAAGGTCATTGCTGTGTTGGAGAGTTCGAGTTGGAGTGTGCGACACTTGCTCTTCTCTCACGGTATGCTACCCATTTTGTTGCCAATTGTTGAGACAACTCACTTGACACTTGGTCACTTTGTCACTTACATAAACCCTTTTACCTTTAAACCTTACAAGTTTACAATGAAATTCACACAAAAGTGTTTCATTGTATTCCTTTGATGTATTGGTTTCGGTTTTGATGGTTTGATTGATGTTTTTATTCATGTGGTCTGATTCTTGTTCGTATTGATACTGTTGACGATTGCTGTTTGGGGGTCCAATGAGCGAGCTGTCGGCGGGAACTGTTGGGTGACGTACGACGGTACGACTTCATGCAGTCACACGTGGGTTTTAAGAAGTTGAAGTGATTTTTCTTAGCAGTGCAGTCTGCGGAGACCTCATGCCTTCGACAAATGTTCAAGTTGGCGACAGCGACATGGCGAAAGATTGTCAGGCTGTTGGTACAATTAACATTTTTGAAATCTAATCTTTAAAGGCTTTTACAGGCGTTTCGGGCCTGATGCAGCTTGAAGAAATGTTTGACCATGCTTTTATGAAATGGCCGATTTGGTTTCATCAGCGACATGCTATGCCTCGTTCCACCTTTGTCTCACTGTTACAAGGTTATTTACATCGCTATAATATTTTCATATAACTTCAAAAGTATAAAAAATTATCGATTGCAGTTGCAGCAGCTGACAACATTACGTATTTAAAGGGATCAGTTTTTTACGATTGTAATTTCTTGGTGTAACTTGACGAACAATGTGAGAAGTGAGAGAGTTCTAAAAAAAGTATCGTGTTTATATTGTATAGTTTTAAGAACTTTATGAGTTCATCCTTCCATCTGACTGACTTGTGTTTTTTTTACCTTGATACCCTTCTCCTATACGTCCTAGACGTCTTCCTTTTGTGAAAAACTATAGACTATAGTATAATAATATGTTATTTTATGCTTCCCGTTCCTTTCAGCTACTCAGCCGCTCGTGTCTACTGTTTGTTGTTGTTTCATAGCATTCATATAGCTTTTTATTAGTACTTCGTTGTTACATCCTTAAGTTTTTCTTCAACAGTGCGTCATCAGGTATTGGTGAAACATATGGACTGCACCGTTTTATAGTTTAATGAATACCCGAATGAACTTTAATTGTTGTGTTAATGCATTTGATTTTTTGTTGTTGTCAGTTTCCTTGAAGAATTCGTTGAATAAAGCGTTTCATTGATCGTAAAGACTGGATTTGTACGTGTATGCTAAATTATTTATTTCTGTGATTGGATCTAGTAGTAGAAAAATGGCAAGTGTGCTAATTCGATGACAGGACAGGAGACAGGCTCCTTGATTAGGTTACGACACGAGATTGCGTAAGGGTTTACTACGAATGAACGTGAACGGTTTTTTTCTTGGTATAGTAGTAAAATTGAAGGAGAATGTCGCATGCGTGTCTTTCTTGAAAGTACATCAAGTAGGGAGTAGCACGTCTTAGGTTGAGCGGCTTCTCCAGAAGAAGAGATGCGTAAGAGTCCTTTTCATCCAGACTGCCAAGTCGCATGGTCCTTTTTCCTTGTGCGAAAGCAAACCGTTTTAGAGTCTCGTCGAGTTTGAGGCGTGTACGGGAGGATTCCAATTCGGTATTCCACGGAGGGAGCGCCCGGGATTCGCGTCGATTCTCTACCAGCAACACTCTTCTGTCAAAAAGAGAGGATCCGGGAGTTGCCTGCTCACAGATTACCAGCCATCTTCAACAAGGCGAACGCCCTTGTCGTCCACTGTTGACCTCAAGTTCATAAGTGTCGTCATCCGTGTCGGCCACGTGACATTTCAAGTCTCACGTTTGTTTGGTCCCGATACCTCCTTTTTCCACCTGTGCGAACCCGCTTTCATCACCGCTACAGGAGGGCAACGTGAGACTCTAATCTTTGCATTTGACACCTTTCACTCAATTTCTTCGACTAATCGGTTCTCTATCAACCTTTCTCAGGCAATCAATTTGTCATTTCCGGTTTGTAATTCAAAGCATAAACAACCAAGCATTTCACACTGTAACGTGCATTTCCTATTGACGTTCTTAAACCCAATCCCAACACTAATTACTACCAGAATTAGCCGAAAATCAACAACGTGATCTCAAGTTCCTGTTTCATTATATGGACTGGATGAATTTTGAATTCACTTTCTCAACTTTCACCTGTTCACACCCTAAGGGCAATGTTATACTTCCGAAGTGTCAGTTGATCAGAACAAAAGTGTTGTTTACAAGTGACCATTTGTCTTGAAGGTTTGGTGCTTCCGGGATCGGAGAAAAGGTAACTACAAACTTTTTATACGTTATGATCTACGTAAAGAGAATGAATGTGGCGGATATGAATGTGAATGTGTAATACATGTCTGTATGAGCGATAAAAGTTCTTCATGCATAAATTGCTTGGATTAGATTGAGTGATTCAGACAACAGGGAAAAAATGGAATGATTGTGCAGTTTGTTCGGAGGGAAAAGGGGTATCGATCCACGTCGATTCAATCCTCTTCGTTGCCCATAAAGTAAGGCTTCACTGGGTTGTAATCAGAATGGAGAGTTGCATAGTTTCTTTTATAGGGAGAAAAGGCTTCTGGAGCCTCCTGTTGCACTGACACTGTCTTTATAACCGTGTTGATTAAGGCAAATTGAGGAATTGTATAGTGCACAAGTGCAGGTGAAGGTCTCAAAAACTATCTGCTTTCATCCTTTTTTCGCACTGGGAGTTACACAGAAGCACTTTGCATTTATTGCCTGACAAATAGTAGTCAATTCGTCTTCATATTCTCTTGGCTCCACGTCTGTCTTCCTGCCCTGCATTTTTTGGAATGTGGCACGGAATTTGTAAGGAAAATGTGATTTGTAAACATGTCTAGTGAAGCAAGATTATGCAACACTTTTTTCAAATCTGGGAGGAAAATAAAGTTTCTTTGGTGTAATGCTCAACTTCCTGATTGCATTACGCGTACAGTCGAGCACAAGGAATTTGACCGTGAGTCTTTGAGACAAGATTGAGACAGTGCGTTGAGTACACACACGGATACGGAACAGGAAGAGAAAAAAAGTCCAAAAAGCAAAGTCAAGGCAAAAGGAACTTGGATTTGATTTTCAATGCTGCAGTTTGCTACATCTTTTATATAGTCTCCGTGTCACTTGTCCAGTTTAAAAATTGTCCTGGGGCACGCATGGGTCATGAACTGAATGGAAATAGCATCAAAATATAGCGGAAAAGGGACATGGCCGGGAAACATGCAAGGACGCGGAGAAAAGAGGAAATCTTAAGGAGCTTATAATATAACGAAAAAGCAAAGCGCACTTTTTCCAGCGGTGGGTTCCGAGAAATCACTGGATGGACGTTGAAGCCCCAGGACTTTTAAGAGTGTTATAGTACGAGAAAAGAGTCGTGGAGAACGTGAAAGTCTTAAGAACATGACATTGTACGAACTAACAAGAAGCATTCTAAGCACTTTCTTTTTTTTTCGGAATATAGGAATGTAGACTCATAGACTTACGGATTGGAACCTGCTGCTTGCTCTTAAAAGTGCACAATGAGTGTAGTATATTAAGTATAGCAGGTTCCCATTTCCCATACTGGAGAAATGAATTTAAAGACAGTATACATAGCATGTATTGAATAGATAGACATATAGTTTCGATGCGTGAAATGATTGGAGAAAAGACTCTCTTTCTCATTGCGAAGCGAGAGAGGAAATAGTGAAGAGAGGAACGGCGTCTCTGGTCGATAGCAGAGAGTCCGTGGGTCCCGAGTTTCCGAGTTCTCCAGTTCTCCAGTTCTCTCCAGCCATAAGACCAGTCTGCGTCTCCATGGATACACGAGACTTCGGTTCGGGTGGGCTCTCTACACAGTTTGAGATCATGTTTCGGTTGATTCCTCCCTTCTCCAGAGAAGCTGTAGAGTCACATCTCTCTCCCTCAAAAGTTCCAGCACACGAAACCACATCAACATGAACCGAAAATACCATTCTTCCCATTTCTAAACCTTAGACTTTTTTGCTATCTTCTTTTTGCTTCTCCATGAAGAATTTGTCTCAGGCCAATAGCCTTAATGTACAAAATATAAATGTTTGTGTATACAAAAACGCGTTCAAGGTCTTTTCTTCCCTTTGACAGCATCAACTTCCTTCGAAAGCTTCCTGTGTTCTGCACTTCCAATGCAATTACTATATAACCAAAAGCATTCACTGTCTCTCCAGTCTCGTTAACTGCATTTTCCCTCAGTCTCTTGATTCTATTTTGGAATCCTATGCTTACTTACACTACATAACGTCAGTCTGCTTTGTGTCTTTGAACTAACAACTTTGAACATGAATCTTTCGTAGTATACAAAGTCTTTCGCTATGTTTCTTTATCTTCTAAACTGCCTGTCTCCTGTCTTGCCCTTTTCTTAAAGATGCACTTGCTTCCGAGTCTAACGTTCCATTTGACAAGTGGCAATGGCAATGGGAATCTTTACTCGTCACTTTTCTTCTTCATTGCTGCACTTCATACAATGGCTACCCTTTTGTTTATCATATCACTAATTCATGCTAGTAAAAACATACTGCTTGCTGAGTCAATTTTCCAGAATCCGAAGGTTTACTTTTAGTGTTACCCTTTTTTGTAAATTGCTTCATCGCATTCCCTTCCAACAAACATTCTTTCACACAACTCACAGGAGTCAGTAGCACACGTTGATGATCGCAAACCGGGCGATTCCCTCTCTCCACAAACATCGGGTTTT
>JABASF010001297.1:0-23738 GCA_019776145.1 Harlomillsia oculata | reverse complement strand
AACAACCGGTGTGTTTTATGACGATGTGTGTCTGTTGTGTACGAGATAAGAAGGTGTTTCACAGATTTATGGTTTTTATTTAGTTTGGTTTAGAGCGTGTGCGTCGCGTGTCATATCAAAACAGTGAAAGGGAGTTATTTCAAGACATTCAAGTTGGCTTACGGTGTAATAATAATAAAAGGCTAGCATCGTATCAGGGAAAAGATGTGTCAATGTAAGTATAAGGAGCATTTCAAGAGATTCCAAAACGCATCAGAAATGCTTGTGCTTTTGGAGTTTTTCCAATACCCAGTCCCGGAAAGTCACATTATTCTCTTGTGGTCGGAAAATATTATGGCAGATGGGGAACATCATAGTCTTTTCGTCTGGTTTGCTAGAATTGCGAATGGTCGGAGTCGCTGTAGTCTGTCCTAGTAAGCAGGTGCTCTGCCTAGCTCAGTTCTTTGACAATAGGAGGAAAAGTCGTTCAATTTTTATGTTAATCATCCCTTTTGGGTCAGTCAGCATCAGTCACAGAATTCTTTCGCATGCTCCAAAATAATGGAACTATGGAACTGAAGAACGCAGTTCACTTCTCGATCATGGGAAAGCAAAACAGTTTCTTCTCTTTCCTTCTTGTTCGAGTCTCTCGGCCAATTCTCATATATTCTCATTTGAGTTTTTTGTCAGCATCAAACGTAGCTTATTATTAAATATTTCTCGTTCACTGTCATCAGTCTGATTCTACTAGTATAGTTATAGTTCTGTAGAATCTCATGTATTCGGTTTTCAACAATTCGTTTGTGTTGAATGAATGTCTTACATTATTCCTATCTTAACTCTTATTGCCAATTAATTATCAACTAAATTTAATTGTTTTTTCGGAAAGGCCAAGCAACTACATCTTTATCGACTGACATGTGCTTTCGATCTATTTGTTTTTATATTTCTCTGTGACTTATTGCTTTTACAAGTCAAATTCATGTTTTAGTTTACGGTGTCAGCATTGCAAGTTGCAACTTTGCAACCGGGATGTGTATTGTATACGTATTATGTATATTTGCAAAATCTACTTATTGCGTCAGCCAAACATGGATCTTCCCATGTTATTTGATGAATTCTCCCGCTTTCCGCTCTGCGTTTTCATGAAAACTAGCATTTTCAGTGACGAAATTATTACAAACGTGTTTTTGCGTGAAAAAAAGTAAATATTATTATGCTCTTGTATAAACTATACTATTGTCCAAAGTGCAACACGAGCAACCGGCCATAACGTTGCAATTTGCAATGTATTCCGTTCTCCTGTTAACAGGATAATTTCAAAACGTTACTTTAACTTTGTCTTACACGGAGATAACGAATTACTCAAGACTAAATTGAGCTGCGGTTGTGGTTGCGTTACACAAGTTGAAGTTGAACTTTTGAGTTTCTTTCAAACTTTTGTGGCTTTCAAAACGCTTTTAAAGTGTAACGTAAAGCTTTAAAGTTTTAATGAGTACACAAATACACATTAAAATGCTTATTTGATGACAAGTTTGACAGCGACGATATGACATGATATTGTGCTTTATGAACAACGTACGATACGAGCTGCTTGTGAGATAATTATATTTATCACGCTAAGCCATTGTTTTGTCGATTTTACGACTGTTTAAGATTACCTCAGACCGAGTTGGATGGCATATGATTGCTTTCTCAGTTGCTGTCTCCAGCTATGAGAAACAGTAAATGCAAAATACAATGCAATTTGCGAAATGTACGTCAAAAGGTAAAGCGTTCGTGTCTCCATGCAGTCATGCAATTGTCACAACCAGAACCGCAATGATCAAGGTCATATCTTATTCCCTTATCTTTGAATGCCACAGTCTTTTTTTCAACCTGGAGGCAGGTCTATTTGTTCAGCATTGTTTTCTTTGACTGCTCGAATTGGTGTCAATGTCATTTGCGGTTGTCAAGTGTCATTTCAATTCATTGGATTCATAGGTCAAACGTTGTACTAGGAACTGGAACAAATCTTTGGTTGAAAGTTGATGAGCTGATTTAACAATTCATAATTCGATGACTATAGTATACTAAGCTGTACGTTATCATTATCTCAAATATGATATAACTCGTGAAACTCATCATTTTTCAGTCAATCAATTCTGTTTCAAAAGGGAAAGGATCTTTGAGGCGTTTGAGTTGCATTTTGCATGATCGAATGACGGTTGAGTTGTGTGTTACGCGATGGAAAAGATTGGATGAAAAGAGGCTGTGTTTTACGACCTTTTGGTGAATTTGATGAGATGAGCGTAGAATCGTAGAACTGTGTAGTAATGTAGTATATATTTCGTATTCCTTCGTTTTACTTCCTGCTATTCTGCTATTCTGTGCACATGCCAAGTAAATATGAGCTTCTGAGGGTGGTGGTGGTGGTAGATGTTAGATGGTCTATAGACTCAAAGACATGAGATGAGACACACACGAGCTTATAACTTTACTAGTAGTCGTAGTAGCAGGCTACCAGGATAGAATAGTATTTTCCAAAACCCTGGTTGTTCTTCCACGATCATGGATTTGAAGACTGGGAAGAAGAGTATTTATGAGACGAAGCGTCGTCGAAATGAGGTTGACGGTTTCCTATGTGCAAGATGGATACTGCAAGAATTTTTGACGGTTTCAACTAAGCGATTGGTTTGGTTCCATCGTTCCATGTATTAGAAAAAGCCCTGGGAGACTCACTGCAAAGTGCATGGTAGTACTTGGGATTGTAGCTGCTAGATTTTTTCCTTTTGAGTTTCTTTCGCACTCAGCCTCTCTGATACAGTTTGATTCGAAATGTTGGGTGTAAACGTTTTATGGGTGAGTTCTCAGAGTGAAATCTTTACTGGAATGGAAGCCGTACCACTTGTGTATTTTATATTCTTCGCAAGGTGCAATAAGTCCTTTAACTCGGGTTTTCTTCAGACTCCAAGATGAAAGGATGAACCGAAAGTGTGTACTTGTAAATGCTGTTGCTGGTGATTATATGAATTAACAGTTGTCACGTTACATATCAAACGCTGTAACTTTATTTCGTACTGTTTTTATATGCTATCATTTCGTAATCGGGAGCTTCGAATATCCCTTTTCATTTTTTATTGTTTTCATTTTCCTATCGATTTCATAGAAATGACAATATCAGTTTATTGTTTGAGATTTCGCTTCTGAGATTACGCTACGGTATAGAACTGCGTTCTTGAAATTTTAAGATATTGCTTGTATTGCTTGAGTATTGCTTGCTAGAGGTTGTAGAGAATATAAGATTTGTGAGGTTTGTATATAAGTATCTCTTTTGAACAACCCGAGACGAACAAAACACAGAAGTAACGTAAATCCAATTTATACTTTTTGAACTACTCGATAGGGACGAAGGGATTCAATTTGGTCGCATTTTTCACATCGATTTCAAATCAAGTAGACACGACGTCTCAAGTTTTTGAAGCCCCAAGTTTGCTAAGTTGGAAAAAGAAAGCTGGGTAGGCAAGAAAGTAAAACTTGGGAAAGTGTGCGCAAGGAAAATAGAGAATTTTGATTATGAGCACATTTTAATGCCATGTCTCCTTCCTTTTTTTGTGTGTTTTTCATTCACTTTCTGGGTTGGAGAAGTCAAGATAAAACTGTAATTTTATTTTTAGCCTTTATTGTCGTGTATCCTTTTCCTTGCCCTAGTTTATTACATTACAATACTATTTTTTGATTGTTTCTGAACTTGAATGCAATCATGAAAAATCTAATTTATTTTTCTTTGATATTATTTCCTGTTATGTGCAATACTGTCGGTGTCTGCTATTTGTTTTGGGCGTGAGCCGGTATGAGCTATATGTACTAAGAATGTAACGCAACTCAGTCGAGACGTGCATGGAGACGTTGTGAAATAATGCTATTGAAGTTGCTACATAACCCCATTACCGTAACACTGCTGGAAGGTACGGTGTAACAGTTCTGCTATGAAGGAGTAAGTTTTATAGTGCTTAAATATTAAATTAGATGGGAAGTACATCCACCTCGACGATATATTGAAATATGCTTGATTTTGAGCAGCAATTGAAGTGTATGCACGTACTTTCTCTCTCGACTACCGCTTTCACTTATTGCTATTGCCTCCTGAGAAATAGAGTCTTCAGGTCTTTGATCTTAATGGCAGCAAGATGCTGTGTGCTCCACGTTTGGCATTTTACGAGGGATACGGAAAGTTGAGACGATGTTAGAAGCCGGCTGGGAGGAGATCATCGTGTCGTGGTGGAAATAGATATAGAAAGCATTGAGCTTCTTCAATTCACTACTTGACTTTCCCCGTGCAAATAAAATCGTTTTATGCTCCACCACTTTGGCTTTAGCATGTTCGCATTTCCTTTTATGCGGAAGACTGAGCTGAGACGTAGGCGAGGACGAGACTCGAGACGCCAAAACCGCTTTTGTCTTACATATAACTCGAGTAACTCACTTTTACAATTCTCTCTCTTGAAGATGGTTGACAGTATGTTCTCTGAACTTCTGGTTTCACAAAGTGCTACTCTAATTTTCCTCCCCGAGTTTCTAAGAGGGTGATTCCTTAAGTGTTTATATTCTTGTTGATGCGAAAGTTTGCACTAAACAAAAAAGATGATTGATAACTTACTGAATGTTACATAACATAAATTAGTACCTAATAGTTAATAGTGCAAAACAGTCGTATAATGTGGAATTTGTAGGTACCCGTACCAGTTTTGCGCTATTTTTTTAGACATTGCTGTTGTGTTCTGTGATCACTTGTCACAGTTGAATGCGGGTTTCTATTTAGAATTTGGTTATTTGGTTTCAAAATGTTCTCAAAAGGAAAAATAAAAAATACGTTAATTCTTGCTAAATATTTGCAAACGTTTCCTATTGAATATTGAATCGGTGAACCAACCCTTTTGAAAGATTTCCACAGACAGTAAAGAAAGTAGCGGAGAAGTCCATATACCCAAGGGTTTGAATGAGATCTCATTCATCTTACTCTTACATTGTAATACTGGATTGTAATATATATATCAGTAGCTCAATTGTATTTAGCATGCAAAAGCTACACGAACGAGAACCCTTAAGATGATTTCAAAGCAGGCTGTGTTTAATCCTTTGGTGTGGCATTAGGAAAACCCTTGAAAGATTTCCACAGACAGTAAAGAAAGTAGCGGAGAAGTCCATATACCCAAGGGTTTGAATGAGATCTCATTCATCTTACTCTTACATTGTAATACTGAATTGTAATATATCAGTAGCTCAATTGTATTTAGCATGCAAAAGCTACACGAACGAGAACCCTTAAGATGATTTCAAAGCAGGCTGTTTTTAATCCTTTGGTGTGGCATTAGGAAAACCCGGGAGAAATTTGTTAAGCTTTATTCCAACTTTCAACTATAACATCAAACAAAAATACACAATGACAATGGATATGAGAATTTAATGAGCTTTAATATGGTGTTCATTGTGAATTGCTCAAATTCGGTGGCTAAATAATCTTTTGGTATGATTATACATATATAGTGCTATGGATAGTTTCAGCCCGTATTTACGGTAAGAAGAACATTATAATGCAATCGATTGTATTTTGAAACTACTGCGCTGTTTACGTCTGATTTAATTCGATTAGTTCGTTTAATGGTTTGGACAATGTAATAGTCTGCATGGACAAAGCGAGATTAGATTTAGGGAGTTCAAAAGGAGAAAGGTCCATTGTACATCTTCTCTTCTCTGAAGAACTTTCACCAGTTGTATATGTGATGCGACCAAAACCGATCCTATGCTCTTTCGTATGATTCGATCTACAATCCCTTCATCTTCTTCGTCGTTACCGTTTATTTACTGAAGGATCATGTTGTTGCAAAGGAAAGGTTGAGCAATTGTTTGTGATGGTTTAGGGGTTTCTTTATTCGTGATCTCTCAGAGTCAGTATTTACATTACTCTCTTTTATTTATCTTTATGCAAATATTGAAAAACAACTATAGCATGTAGTGAAGACGTGGAGAATAACAATAAACCGAAGGCTTGATACATAGACTTAGAAATCAGTTTATTGTGACCAAAATGAGATGCGAAGAGAAGAAAATGTCATATGGCAGCCCGGGAAGTAAGTTTCACTGGATTGAGACGTGGAGAGAGAAAGAGTGTTCTAACTTCTAAAGATGTGGTTGAGGTCCATAAGAGCTAAAGCCCAAATTCAGCTTTTCGGAAAGAAAACCAGAAGAAGTTATACACTTTGAAGGAGAGTGTTTGAACGGTCTATAGCATAGCACAGCAAGCAACCGCCATGTCATTTGCTACGGGCTAGTTACAGATCCCATGTCTCAGCGTAGATATGATCTACTTTATGTACTTCGCTCCTATCGTTTCTGAAAACCAACTTGGGTTTCTTTTTTGTTTAGTTGTGGTTTCACCACGCTTTACACCCCACCATTCAAATGTTTGAAGGTTGGAAACTTTGAATGCGAAAATGAGCTTTGTTTTCCATAGCTGAAGCATAATCTTCCCGATACAAAACAGTTGTGTGATACGTGTAAGCGTTTACGTCTAATGAAGTAATTTACTTTGTGTGTATTTTTAGCAAAGCTATAGAATTTAATGCTGCGAGTTACAGCTACTAAATAGTGAAAGTGATGAAAGTCATGAAAGTCCCGTTTGATGTTGTGTGGGATTTCAGCAATAGTTTGAATTTTGAGGTCCCCGAGTCCCGACTAACTTCTGCACGTGGCTGACATGCTTTTACTTTAGCATACTTTGGCAATAGAGACCAATTTCATAAACTCCACAGATGTCAGGCGCCTCTTGGTGAATGAGTTCTTCAACGCAACATGCTTGGTTTCTAGCACCCAGCACATTTTTTATGATCTTTGCTCGTTTGTAAAGGCGTCAGGCATATAACTTTGAACGTTCATAAACTTTCCCTAAGCCTCTGTGGCATAAATTTGCTTTGGTGGTAGAACGTAAGAATCGACAAGACATGCAACTTCTGTCGTGAAGCTTGCATGCATGCAGAAATGCTATTGCGCGCTTGTACTGTGTTGATGCTCTGCTAATTAGATTCAAAGGGTGTAACACCCATGGAAAGCAAAAATCGATTAGAGTGACCAGGTAATGGTAAGAAAGAAAGGATTTTCTGTTTTGTTGAGGATTGTCTTCAAACTTGTATAGGGGTAAAGGGGTAATGTTCAAAACCGTCTTGAAACGTTGAAACATGCAAATTGCAAAGTGCTTTTGAAGTGCGTACGAAATGTTCTGTTGACGCTAGAATCATATATGTTAAAATAGTAAAGGATTAGGAATGGGAGATAAAACGCTTTAAAAGCATGTAATATGACATAATTAGCAATCAATGACAATGGAGGAAGTGGAGAAAACTGAAGGGTTCTACTATACTAGCATCATTATGATAGCAAAGTATGGCCATTTTCGATTACAAAGTGGAAACCAGTTATATGGTTATAGTGCACGCTGCTCTGAGAGTTGCCGTATGGTGTGTTTGCGGATGACAACGCATGACGATTTGTCACGATGTTCATTTTAATCCTTTTACGTGTATGCTTTGCGTTCTATGCACATGAGATACTTGAAAGGACAATAGATGATTGTGTCAAAGTGGTGCAAAAAAATCCGTGCTGTTGTATACTCTTTACTGGAAAAGCATAGGGAAGTCATACTTGCTTTCTCTTGGTTTTGTGTGTAGTTTCCAAAGAAAGGGAGTGACGCGATCGATGATAATTCAACAGTGTATGTTGTCTGCTTGTCTCCGCTGTTCATAGTTGCCTACGTGCACGGGATAGCGTGTGTTGAGAAAGCAACGAGGAAAGTGGTAGCCCCCCGGAGTAAACGAGGTGTGCTCTCAGGTAGCTTGAATGTGTAAGGTTTTTTTTTGGGGTGCATAGTCCATTTCACGTTCCCACCAGAGCGACTACCTGCATGAGCCAAGTTTAAGAAAGATTGATGATGAAGTTCATTTTGCGTGCTGTGAAAATTTCTCTTTTAATGCCTTTTATGAGCGTACTGCATACTTTTTTTTGCGGGTTTTCGCTTTTACATTTACTTTTCTCTCAGCGGATGGATCTTGGAAGTTGGATGAAAAAAATGAGGAAATGTCCACATCCACAACTTAAGCATTCACTTGGAATGACACTTTTTGAATAACTTTTTGGTTCGGTCGAGATCTTATTACTTGCAGAGTTTAAGATTGCTAGTCCTTTCTTCGAAAAAAATACTGTTATAATGTTCCACACTGATTGTAATGCAAATTCCATTTAAATGGACTGCGTTTGCTACTTTGCTACGATAACAGATACCTTTACCTATACTATATACATGATAAAGTTTAATAATGTTAGTTTGTTGGAGCTGAAAGCTGAAATAAAAAAGAAAATGCGTTTACGTAGCTCGTAGTCGTAGTCGTAGCTCCATATTGTCCATTATCCATTACTTTATGTCCATGCATTGCATGCCCATGATGAATATAATATAAACTATCAAATAGTAAACACTATTATAACTATTAAACACGAAATTCGTAAATAATTTCTTTAAAAAGTTCTTTAAATGGATGAATGGCATTTAAAAACGTCATATATGACAACAAGAAATTGTTTGTGACTTTTCGGAAAATCCTCAGAGACCTTCACTTGCTAAAGAAAGAAAGTAAAAAGAAAGCGACAAGTTGTATTTCACTGTTGTGTTCCACGAAATTGTATCAAAAATAGAAATGTCGTAGGTGATGGTTCGCTATTTATCATTTCACCCTAACGAGGAGCTCTGCCCGACTCTGCGTGAGTTTATCCATCCTTTCGTACTTTTTCTTTTGGTATAAACTTTCATGTTCCCTTTCATTGTGGCACTTTACTTCAAAGCAGAAGGTATTATACGATTATACCACCCTGTGATGCTTTTGCTCATTAATGGGATCTAATTTAGCTTTTCTGCAGTGCATTTAGACATGTATATAGCTGAAAAGTGTGCTAGTTTATATTCCTATATATAATCATTGAGATTTGGATTTAGTGTAATGCGGTTACATGTACGGGGACTGCATGTGCTACGTGTTATACACTAGATTACGACTGTTTCAATACTGATTTGGCTATAAAGTTGGCTCATTTCAAATGGATTCGTAAATCCAGTGAAGTAGAATTAGTTGAAGTGGTTTAAGCGTTTACTGAATAATTGGTTTTCTAAATACTATACGTAAAGTTAAGTGCAAAAGGTGAAGTCCTTTGAGTCTACTGAGCCAATCCGTGCCGTGGCTGGATAGGTTGAAATGATTTCTGGTGAATGCTATTTGTAGAACAGAGCGTAATAAGATTAATTGTTTCACCTCTTGGTATCCTGATGTCAAGATGAAATATTTGCTAGCTATGTTTCCTGTAGAGAGTGCGAGGAGAGCTGAATAGTGCAGGCAAGGGACCTGGACCTGGAGTAAAGGTTCTTTCATGATGTGATGTCTTTTCTTTGTTTGCTTGCAACACCTTCGACGTTACATTCCGTTAAGACGTATATTGGAAAAGTATTAACACTGTACGCTGTACGTGGTTGACGATTTTTTTTTCTTTACACGGAAAGCTTCTAACATTTGTTATCGTCAAGAAAAAGAGAGAGAGGAGCCGTTTTTTGTGGTTTGGTAGCATCCATGTTCCCGTTCTCTATCACGTAAAATCTGTCGAGTGTAAAAAACGTCGGTGAAGAACATGGCGGGTATCGGTGTTTCTATAGAGGACATGATCGCCGAATACCTTTTGCGTATGTGACTGGATCTTTGGACGAGTTGTTCCTTTTTTCATGCGGATCTGCTCTGCGAAAGAATGCGGGACGGACAAAAGATCCATGAATGAGTAGGAAACCCTTCTTGGATCAGAGACCAAAACGGAAGAATTGAGCCGCAGACAGAGTAAAAAGGGAAAAGAGCGAAAAAGATGGAGCGAATGAATGTATGTAGTCTGTGTCTGTATGCATTGCTCTCTGCCCTGCTTGTCAGCAAGGCGAGCAGGAAATCATATCGATCGACCCTGGCGCTTGCGAAAGAGAGTACAAATTGCAATTTCATATTTAACACTTCATTTCATTATAATCTTCTTTACTTCCAGTTTTAAAACGTGCATTTTGAGTTGAACGGGTGCCAAAAAATTCGTCCATAAATGTCTAATGAATTACGAACATTGCGACTCGGAATATCTTCTTTGAAAATGAGAATTTTCGGAGCCCGATTCAATGTTAATAATGAAAGTTAAGAGGATTTTCATCACATTAATTACCTACCATACGTAATAGCATGCCGTTAGGTAATCGAATTCTCTACTTATGTTGCAAAGGAAGTTGACTTTTGTGTGCTGACTTCGAATTTCACGAAGAGAAGTACGCAACAGAAACTGGGCGTTAATATCATCTTATGGAAAACAAATTGGTCCTCTTCTGTGGCTTTGCGACTAGCGTTACCTGGAAATTGTATCGAGTTTGCTTTACTTCCGGCGTGCCTGGTTGCAAAAACTCTCTAATGGTATTCAATTGGCACATCGCACTTCCCACTTTGTGTGTCTTGGTTGGTTCTAGTTCTGACTTCTGCTTAGGCTTAAATCACTACAAAGGCGCATGATTGCAAAAATATTATACATTCTGTCAAAAGAAATTTTGTCCCTCTTCAATATTTGTCAAGAATATTGCCAATTTAGAGTTTGCTCTTGTGACTGCTCCTGCGGTTTTTGTGGTTTGGTAGAACATCCTTCTTAAGAATATTCACACTTAATATTACTACAAGCGCAGCGTTTTGTCAAGTTGTGCTGCTTTGCTCCTTCGCCAGAAAGGTTTTGTAGTGAAAGTTTTTGGAATAATTTCTGTCATGTGGTGGTAAAATTTCGTGTCACACAGAGTTTATTTTGATTTCTTTGAAGTATACCAAGTGAAGTGTGTTGTGTGATCATATTATTATTGTTAGGTGTTCTTGTTTACTAACCTCTGATTCAAAACATTCAATAATAATAATAATAATATAAGACTAAAATGAGTGATTCCGACGAATGGACTGACATAACCGATGATGACGTTGAGCATATGAATTTTGAAACGGTTCCGGTTGAGTCTCAGGCGCCTCAGAAGCTAGAACAGTCCGAAGAGCCAGAATCAGAACCAGAAGGTACACTTTTAAAGACTTGACTCTGACTGGATGAAATCTTACTAGTTACTAAAATTAGAATATTTTTACATCTTATTCATCTCATCAGAGCTTTTGATTTGAGAAAGAGCTTAAGTTTAAACAATGAGGATATCAAAAGGCCAGGCTGAGTGCATGTAGATTCCATTTCCATTTCAAAACTTTTGATAAGAAGAAACTGGAAATCTTGATTTCTGTCGTCATTCATTCTCATTTGCCTCGAGACTACACAGACTACACTACTGTAATCTTCTCATCCTTACATGGGAAGAGAGCTCAAAGCTCCGTATTTGAAAAGGATTCGGAAACCTTAAAGGCACGAGAGAAAGCATTATCCATTGGTGTGCCACCTCTTACTGTTACAATACCTGTTCGTGATCTCAGGAATCTCTAATACTAAAAACCCCAGGATTCACAGGACGCGCGCCCTTACATTCCATTGAGATCGAAATGTCTAAGTTTCAAAGAATGGAATGGATGGATAGTATATAAGGTGAATCCGTATATTATTGTCTGCTTAAAGTCGAAAAGACTAGGTGACGAAAGAAAAGAATGTTATGGATTTTACCTGTTGACTGCCACAGTTCACTAAGGGTGTTATACCCCATTCGTTATGTGTGACGGATTTACTACTATGTTGAAAATACGTCGTGGCTCTTCCCTTGCTTTGTCTATTTAAGAAGGATTGACGTCCGTCGTGTCGTCCCATGTTTACGTTCCCAAGAAAATGGATCATTTCATAGTCCTTTTACAGGAGTCGTTTGGTTATAATTTTGTCGTTAACTATGTAGTTAAAGTATATTCACGGCACATTCACCATGCTATAAAATAATCCGTCATCCTTTCCTTCTTCGGTATCGAAAAGGGAAACTGTGAAACCAAATCCTTCTTTCAGCGCTTCATGATGGCAATTGTAACGTAATTCCAGGAACCATTAGTGTAATAAGCTGTCAAGGATTTTTTTATGCTGGAAATAATAACATTGTGAAACTCGGTGTTTCTGTACAGTTTGTAATGTATCTTTATGTTGTTTGACCCAACAGGTGTCCCATTACCTCCGAGTCATAAACTGACGGTAGCAGAAGTTTTCGATCCGCGATCAGGAAAACCAAATCATGAACGGCTGAAACAACATTTCATTCAAGAGGGAAGAATAGAGGAAAGCGCAGCACTCAAAGTCATCCAAGATGGAGCCTCATTACTTCGTCAAGAAAGGACCATGATTGACATTGAGGCACCCGTAACAGGTATAGTGTTCACTTTTTTTTGTCCTTGTTAGCGATTTCAAAATGTTTACTAAGGCATTGTGAGCTTTTGAGAGAGAATTGCATTAATGTAATGAAAAATACACCGGAAAAAGTAGTAATTTAATGTAGCAGATTGTAGTAATTTTCAAAGAAGGAAAGTAATTTTACAAAACGCAGCAAAAAGTCAAACAAAGCTACTGAAGAGAACACAGAAAGTATAACTTACAATGAAGAGCTAATTTTGCTTAATAAGACTGAAGCGGCGAGGTGAATTCTTTTATATGAACGGCAACGGAACAAGTCCAGAGCAAGGCTTCTCCGTCCGTGATGTTTGTTCAGGTGATGAAGTAAGACTTTCATCAGAAGCCGCTTTCATCCTTTTTCTTGTGTACTTTAATGTTGTAATAACATTTCAGTTGCTCTTCTCAAGTATAATATGTTATTGCCTAGCATTAAAAGCTCTTTTGGACGTAAAATATAAGGTCAATCACGACTTGAAAGTCGAGGAGTTTATTGTTAAGAGAGAAAGCAGACAGAGAAAGAGAGCAGATACTTAAGAGCTTATAAAAGCATTTATAGTAGTGGGAATGGACAGGAGTACTTTTCTCGTTTTTTTACAGTTCTTGGTTAATAAAATTAATTGAATTTAATGATGTGTTTGCTTTTTTCAGTTTGTGGAGATATCCACGGCCAGTTCTACGACCTTATGAAACTATTCGATGTCGGAGGTGACCCTGCGTCGACCAAGTACCTATTTCTAGGCGACTACGTTGATAGAGGATACTTTAGTATAGAGGTAAGCTTGTACAATTTTACAAAATTTTTTTCTAGGTATTGAAAATGTATTGCATCTTCGTGCGATAACGTTCATCCAGTATAATATACGAGAATGTTGATGGTTGTATGACAAAAAAGAAAGTATATTTGCCCCCACTGGCTGCCACGCGAGAACACCAGGCATCAGCAGCAGCCAAGTCTATCATAACATAACTGTGCAAATGTGAATGATGTTACTTTCTCCACATCCACCGCTGGACACTTTTCCCTGATGCTTTAGTGCTTAAAAGTGAAAGCGTGTTACGGGAAATCAATTGTGTGTTCTGGGGTAATAGTATGACGGTGTTACGTCCGGTTTTTTTGGTTGCACTGGTGCTGCTGTTTTGTACTTCCACAAGAAAAGCTTTGTGACTTCCAACTGACCTTTTCCTAAGTACGTTAACCATACCCAGTTTATTGGTGTGGCTACATTATATAAGACTACAATGCAGTGGAGTCTCTAGGAGCTTGTTTTATTCCATGATGGTTTTCCCAGATCACTGATTTATACGAGACGCGTTTTCCAGTTTTATAGTATAAGGGCGTGTACCGCTTATGGACCTCGAAAGAGAAAAATAAAAGTAAACTATGAACTTTGAAGGAACCTTTGCGTCAAGGGAATTCCGACTTTTCGTTCCATCTTGTTAGTCTGGCCGCTTTTTTCTGGAATAAGTATAATGTGAATTTCATTTCCAAGACAGCTTTTCTAGTTTGGATTTGAACGTAGTAAGACACTAGGAAGATTTAAAATAGAAGTTTTTCTGTCAGTCAGAAACCTTCAATTTGCCAGTCAAAATGCACTTTTCTTGTGAAACAATTTAATCCAAAAAAAATATTTTTATTCCACGCTGCTCCTTGTGAAAGTCATGAGGTGTGACTGTATAGTGTGTTAGTATACAGCAACACGTCATAGAAAAGGAATTTTTTGGAGTCAATGGTATACACTCAAGGGTTGTAACTTGTAATTTTTGAAAGTTATGAGAGTTACGATTACTGGGGAACTTGTCCTGTTTTTAGAACTGTGAATAAAAAAGACATTGTTAATATATGATCAGTCATGCAGTAGGAAATGAAGATTTGGAATGTAAAGGCGTGAATGACAAGTGGTCCTTTTGTACATCCTCTCTTTTCATTTATAAAGTGCTAGTGCTGGAGATTGTTGTTTGTACTGTGTAACACTATTCAAGTGTAGGCTTTGCTAATTTATTCCGACTCGCGAAGAGTTAGAGTTAGAAGTGGAAGCATTTACATTCCATTGGGAAAAGTTGAATTGGTTGTCGTACCCAGTGTAGTGTATACTTTAGCTTCACGAATTACTTTAGAGTAGAGGGAGAGAAGGAGCACGGGCAATGAGCAGAGTAGAAAACGGTGAAGTGAGCGAATGAGCTCGTCTCGTGTGAAAACCTTTAACATGAACTACTGGAAACTATATTTGTTGCTTCCTTGGGTCGGTGCCCGAAATTATTAGTGGGAGGTGTAGGGGCAGAGGACTATGTGTGAATGTCAAGGAGGTTATTGTAATGCATGAAGAGGCTTAACACAATTTGCTCATGTTGTGAGTTGATTTAGCTGCTCCATGTCATCAATTCAGGCATCCTTTGCCCTTTATTCCATCACTCGAGTACCTTGATGAGGACTGATGTAGTAGGAGATGGGAAAGTAATTGAGTTATTCACTCTTTGTGTATTGAGTCATTCCACGATACTGGAGTCGATCGTTCCACTCCTCATTCCTATGCGATGCGAGCGATCGAAATGAAATGCAATTCTCGAACTCAATTCAGCCCATCAAAAGGGTTGTTGTGCATTAAAACTGCAAATTATGCATGTGTATGTGCCCTGCTGATACTATTCTATAACTGTGTTGACAAGCTGATTTGTTTGCTTGAACGTCTACGTTTTATGTATCCAACACAAAAGACAATGAGATGCATGGCATCGTTTTTCAAGTGTACTTATATAATGCCTCTAATGTACATATCATAGTACTATCGTATTCGTATAGCATTGTAATTTTGTAATGTGTTGTTATATAGGTTAGAAGCGTACACAAAAATCCGTGTTAAGTAATCGCATCGTTGTCGTTTCGACTGTAGGAACTTTTCTATTTAGGATAAGTTATGCTCGTGGTGGTGGCACTGTGAACAAAAGCAACACGAAAGTGCAGACAGTTCCGTTTTTGTCTGCTTCTTCCTTATCCTTAGATCCACATCCAACTTGTTCTCTTGAGTTGAACTGCGAGAGAGACAATAATTGTAAGAGTGTAAGTGTAAGCGTGTGGGATGAAAAGAAATGCAAATGCAAAGATCAATGCTAATGAACTCTTTTTGTTTGGATTTTTTACAGTGTGTTTTGTATTTATGGTCGCTAAAATTAACCTACCCGACTACCTTATACTTACTACGTGGCAACCACGAATGTCGGCATTTGACTGAGTACTTCACCTTCAAGCAAGAATGTAAGGATGACATAAAGTTCAAACCAGTCGTGTTGGCATGCAACAGCATCAGCCTTATATTTGACAAATGACTATCGTTCAAGAAGCACTTTTATTATATTTCATCGAGTGCTATGAAAAACTTTTATCAGATTGTGAAGGTTGAAATGATGTGTGAAATATGTAAATGCAGTTGCTTGCTAATGAGACTGGAATTTGAATTCTGAATACTTTGTTGTATCATTTTTTTGGTATAGTATCTAAAATGCATCCCGTTTGCGTTACATAACGAGGTGATTAATGTTTTACTGTTGTTTCTCTTTGTTTGTAGGCAAAATCAAATATTCCGAGCGGGTTTACGATGCGTGCATGGAAGCGTTCGACTGTCTCCCCTTGGCGGCATTGATGAATCAACAATTTTTA
Organism: Harlomillsia oculata; assembly: GCA_019776145.1. Classification (NCBI taxonomy): domain Eukaryota; kingdom Metazoa; phylum Arthropoda; class Collembola; order Entomobryomorpha; family Oncopoduridae; genus Harlomillsia; species Harlomillsia oculata. Next base: position 7,675 of record JABASF010001297.1, on the reverse strand, counting down.
TGTGTCCATGGTGGACTGTCTCCTGAAATTCATACCTTAGACGATATCAGAAGGGTGTGTTCACTTTCACAGTTTTGGACACTAGCGTAGAAGTTGAATACTGCAGTAGTCGTAAATGGTGTAATTTTGAATTTTTAGTTGGATCGATTCAAAGAGCCACCAGCGTTTGGGCCTATGTGTGACCTGCTGTGGTCTGATCCGCTGGAGGACTTCGGCAATGAGAAAAATACATCGGAGCACTTCACTCATAATACTGTTCGAGGTTGCTCATACTTCTATAGGTAAGACATGGGCTGTTATGTTCACAAAAATGCGAAATATAGTTATATGCTTAAGTGATACATGATAGTAACGCAGGCAGGAAAGTGAAGATGAGCACAATTGGAACCATGGAGGCGTTGTGCATCTGACTCATAAGTTACGTTTGGGGGAGGGAGTGAGTTGTGTTAGTGTGAAGTAGGTTTGCGTGCGTGATAAGATTTGAGAAAAAAAATAGGGCAGGATCTTTGCCAATACATCCGGGGAATCTGAAATTGGGTACTATAGTCGAAATAGAATTTGTGATAGCTTGGCCTGCTCTTTCGAAATGGATCAGAGCTTTCAAGTGCATCTGTCTGCCTCACTCCAATGGTTGTGGGGTACATGTTAGATATAAATGAAAGTGTGAATGAGATAGTGTTTTTTGCCTTTGTCGTCTTTCCTTCTGTTTCGCAAGATCTGATCTCTCTCAAAAAAAGTTGACATAAGAGAAAAAGAGAGGAGAGAGAGAATGAGAGAGCTCAGCGTGAAAAGTTTTGGACACTATAACGTGTATAAAGTAAACTTTCGTGATGGTAATGGTCCAAAATAAAAGGAAAGGGCAACGAAGAATGAAATGAAAGAAGCTTTAGGAAGATAGCGCGACTTGACGATGATAGTAATAAGCTTTTTGGTATTGCGAATGTGATGAGATGGGCTTGCGTTTTCATATATGTGGATAGATCGTTAAAAAGTGGAAGAATAAAATAAAAGATAATATTTGTTTTGTGAAAGCAACAGCGAGTGACGACGACTGGACTGAGTTTGAGTTGTGCTCTGTAGAGAATAAAAAAAGAAAAAGCGAGGCTATCAACTTGCACATCATAGTAACAAATAATGTAAGTTTAGGTGCTGAGGACTGAGGGCTTTTGCTTCTTCTGTCAGTGGCAAGAGGCACGACACGACATGAAGAAGATTTAAGAAGTAAAACCTGCTTCATCGGGAAAAAGTAGACGTGTCAGTGGCATTGTGCTTGTTAGGGACATCTTCATCACTCCCTCTTGAATCGACGTCTATCACCTCCTGACTTGAGCATCAAACGTAGAAAATGACGACTCAAGAGCAGACGGTCAAAAGACTCTTTTGAAGACAAAGCTCGACGATCTCGACTCGACATGTACATTTCATAGACGAAAGAGTGAAGCAAACGAGGAGTGGATCGTGGATGGAAATAAATGGACAATAGTAGACCTTAGTGGTAGTAGTCTTCACAATTTTGTGTCCAGTTCCCGGCTTTGTTCGTGTAGCGTTTTTCGGAGGATAGGGAACCGCAGTACATGAGTTTTGTGTGAACTTGCTGTTAGGAGAACGAGTCGTCGACGAAGCAAAAGCAAGCAGCAGCTTTGCTAACCAAGCGTGTAGTGTGGAGTTGTATTTGGTCATCGGGTCTGGCTGAACGGTTAAAGTCAAGTTTGTGAGAAGGAGAGAAAGGCTGAGAAAAGATAGAGAGAGAAGGTTTAGCGCAGGAATGGCGCATGACGGGTTTGCATCTAATCCACAAAATCAATGTTATGATTTTGGAAACGTAGCCAGGCAGGAAAGAAGGCGAACTGAAGGCAACTAGAACAAGAAGCAGCACCTATCTCACCGTAGCAGACTGATGTATTCTTTACCCTGTTCCATAGTCTTGCAACCCGCGAGTGCTTGCGGCGCACAAAACAGAACAGGTAGACTTCCTTCAGATGAGACTCGTGCTTTTTCTCAACGGAGAAAAGAGAAAAAAAGTTAAAAGAAAAACGAACAACACAACTCAAAGCTGCTGCTTCTCTTTCTACTATGTACTTTCTCTCGTTTCCCCAGAAAAAAAAACCTAAAGACTCAAAGGGTTTACCATTTGCTGAAAGAAAGCAACAGCTACCCCTTCCTCTGCGTTCTGTACTTTTTCCTTATTTATTCTAACTTTCACAAAGTTACTAAGTAATGGATGAAACCTTTCCGTACCGTTTTTCTTCTTTCACAATCCCCCCATACAAGTCGCTTTAATTGTTTAGTAGTATTTCTTAGGATTTTTTTCTTATTTATCTCATGCAGTAGTTAGTTGTTTCTGTTTGTTTCCGCACTACCAAAACCCAAGTGAGATGGCAAGTATATCTTTGTAAAAATTTAATTATCTCCGATATCTGCATATAGTGCTATGAACTTATAAACCTGTATTATGATGTTGCCTATAAGCCTGCGTTTCGGTGATTAGTGTAATAATGTTTGCATGAAATGGCTCCATTTGACAGTAGCAGTGACATGAGTGACAGGAAGGGCATAACAAGGAAATTTCATTTTGTCGACATTGTCGAACGAACGATGCGGTGTGTATGTACCGCTGCCGCTTGCCGCAGAGCTTTCCCTTGTGTCGCCAACATTGAATTCCGTCATTCTAGCCAAACGGAAGAGAAGGAGCGAGATTAGTGATTTTGACTTTTAGACCCAGAAATCTCTGAAATCCATTGGAAAATGTTACTTTTGACAGTATAATGATTGTATTCACACATGGTTTATACGTAAGTCATGCCTGTCATGCCTGACACCTTGATATGAATTGTGACTTCTGTGACATTCGAATTCCTACTGAACTTCTCTTTATGCTTGTATTCTAATGCCCTTCAGGATTAGGGGATAACGATGTTGTGAAGACAAATGGTTGTAATCGGATGAGATTCATGAGATCCTCTTAGCATATATTCATTTGAATTTTGACGATGGATTTTACAGTAGTTGTTGTCTGATGTAAGCTTGCGCAGTTTTTGACCATTTTCAAAAGTTTAAACAATGGTTGTTTGATTCTTATACAGCTATGCAGCTTGCTGTGATTTCCTTCAAAACAATAACCTCCTGTCCATAATAAGAGCTCATGAAGCCCAGGACGCAGGGTGAGTTCATATTTTAACCTTGTCTATTGTAATCTGTTTTTCAAAAGTATTCAAAATTTTTGTTTGGATTGTTCTGTTTTAGATATCGGATGTACAGAAAAAGTCAAACGACAGGATTTCCATCATTAATTACCATCTTTTCAGCACCCAATTATCTTGATGTTTATAATAACAAGGTAAGTCTGACTTTGCACTTAGTTGACTATAAATTATATTGTTTTATGACGTCATAGGTTCATATTTTCTAAACCATTTTTTGTAAAAAAAATGTATAGGCTGCCGTTCTCAAATACGAAAACAACGTCATGAATATTCGTCAGTTTAATTGCTCTCCGCATCCGTATTGGCTACCCAATTTTATGGATGTCTTCACTTGGTCGCTGCCATTTGTCGGTGAAAAAGGTAATAAGAAATTTATGTTTTCTAGCAGCCATTATAACTTTATAACGTTCAGCACACTAATCGATGATTGAAATGATTTGAATCAACAAAGTAAAATTTATAAAACTTTCATCCACTTGCCGGTTGGAATAGACAAAGAAACATGCTGAGAAGTATGTATGTAGTCATGAATTCTTAGTTTTAATTATCAATTGGATTATTTCTTTCGAATGACCTTTCTTGCGAATGACGTACGTAGCTTTTAAAGTTTAAACCCGACGGGTTGAAACTCAGTGTAATAACACACGTGGGAGTTGATGAATGATGAATCTATTTTCCTCGTCTTGCAAAATGGAAGCAGTGTTACGTGAAGTTCCGTACATCCATTTGAGCTTCCTTTCCTTTGATGGTTACGAACCTGCGTGAAAAATTTCAGATGCTCAGTGAGCCACAAGGCTACACGATTTAAATTGTCAAGGGAGTTGACGAGGACGGAAACCCTTTATCCATTCGTGTTGGCTGGAGAGAAGAAAGTGAATTTGTTGAGCTAATAATATTTTCTTGATTTCTTTTGCAGTCACCGAGATGTTAGTCAATGTTCTCAACATTTGCTCGGACGATGAGCTCATGACAGAAGGAGAAGAGGGACAGGACGACGGTACGGGTTTTCAATTTTTCAATTGTCGTAACGCAATGTTGTGTCGTTCAGTACTCGTTCAATTGTGTAGTAGACGTGGTACTCATGTAAACGTGCTCTATATACGTGTAATGTACTCCGGCATATTAACCCAATTTGCATTTAGTACCTTTACTTGTTCCGTGCGCATTTCTGTATTGTTGATGGTGATTATGATTATAGACTAATTTGATGTCCAAAATCACCGAAGTTAAACCTAAGTGTAATTTTTATAATCACATTTATAATTAGCAAAAGGGCACCGAAAATCGGATTTTAATTTCGTCGTACTGTTATAATATCAAAGAACAAAGAACTCATTTCAAATAACAGATTTTAATATCATTTTATTATTTTGTTATTTCTCTGTTTTTGTGTAATGCGCAGTAGTGGAATGAATGTTGCTGAGTTGATCATTCAGGTTAAAACTTAAAAGCATTCGAATCTAGGACGGTCCACTTGACTCATTATGTTTTGGAAATGTGAAAGCTTCCAACAACTTCAGAGACAAAGGCTTTTGCTTTTGGTGATGAAGTGAAATGAAGAATTGCTCATACCAGACAGAGAAGGTTGACATAAAAAGAAGCAATTTTCTATTGTAGTTTTGTAGTCCATAAACTTGGTTTATTGTGATTGACAAGTTGAAACCGTATTGCTGATATACTTTTTCCCATACGAGGTATATCGTATATTCCTTGATTACGTGAAAATAAGACTTGGATTTTACTTCTTTGGTGTCATTACGCAAGATTGTCATTTTTATTGTTTCTTCTATACTTTGTTACGCAATGTGGTGGTTGAGGTTTTTTTCTGTCGATTGCATGAAGTTTTTTGTCATGGACTTTCACACATTGCGTTTTCATTCTGTGCTTTTACCAAAAACCCAAAGTTGAATTCAGGTTCGATAGAGTAGGGAAAACAACAAATATACAGAAGGGAAAATCCAGGACAAAGGAGAAATGAAGTAGAGTATTCCACAACACGGGACAATTATTATATGTACGAGGGATAAGGAATGACAATAAACGCACCGTGAATTGACGTACGAGAATGAATTGACGTCATGTGACAGTATGCAGATACAGTTGGTTCAATGTCACATTAGACTTAGAGAAATCGTACATGACCAAAGTGCGTAGCTAATGTGGCATCAAATCGTGATTGCGATGCTAAAAGATACTTTGTGGATTTCGTGTACGTGAACTTGTTAACTTGTTTTTGTTAGGTGAGATTTCGTTCTGTACACCCTTTAATTATTGCAGTGCAATATGTGATCGCACAATGGTACGCTCGTATACCTATAAAAGTTGCTGCACGAGACGTCATTGATAACCAATCCCGTTTATTTGAGGAAGGAAATAAAAGTTTGCTTTTGCAACGAAAGGAAGAACGAGCGACATTCGTTTTTGTCGTGTCGATTTTAGTTTTGCCAATTTGCTCAAAGATTGACAATTGACATTATGCTATGTTTTCCCCCCTGTAACAGCTAGTATAGCAGATTTTTTCCCCTTGTTATGTTACATACTACTGCAAAAGTTGTATTGAATCTTGGATGATTTGACAGTGACAGTATTAGCTAGTTAGGAATAAGGATACTTATTCAAGTGTATGAGTCCAGGTTTTGAGTATACCCAAGTTCTTTATTGCTTTCTGTCCGTTCTGTGTGACTCTTTGATTGGGCTATTGTTGAGTGTCAAAGTGAGTGACTAAAGTGCACTTTGTGACTAAGGAACTTGAAAGCAAACAATTCGTAAACGTCGTTTACACTCATGAGGCAATAAGGCACGTCGATCTCTCGTCTGTTTCGTTTTCTACAGTCAACCTTTGTGACTCACGTTTAAATGTACAGATTCTGTACTACAGAACATTGTGAAGCTAGTGAAGCAGGAAGAAGATCAAGTGTTTTTGTTTTTGGTACAAAAAATCTGCACAGAACGAAAACGAATCTTTAAAATGGTGCATGTCCGCAACGGATTAATTACAGGTAGGAAAACACAAATGAGACTCCAGAAACAATACTTTTCATTAGGAGAATAGAAATAATTGCTCAATTATTTTTGTTCATTCTTCATTACTATTATACTATTAGTATTGCTCAAATGCGCAGTCTGTATCTGTATTCTTATTTGTTTACCTAATTTGCCAAAGCCATGGCTTATATCGTTCGGCTTTATGATTGTGGGTTCCCCGATTATTGTTATTAAGGATTGTTGTATAGTTTGAACAGATGGAATTTAATTTTATTCTGCTAAACTAAATCCCCCAAGTCTCTAGAGCGATCTTAAGTCTTTTAAGTATTATTACTTTTATTATTTGCACAACCATGTACAGAGGGAACATTACAATTCCAGGGATGGTTTTATGGTTACTCGCAAGATTGTCTGTAATGGTAATTTGTGGGCGCATTATGCTAACTGGTGCTTTAAGAAACTGTACAGTCCCAAAACTTTAATTGTGGAGCACATCCACAGCCACGATCAAAGTCCCTTTTACTGACTATGTATAATGGCTACCAACACGAAAAGCCATCACCCGACCCAACGACCCTAAAAATGCTTAACTTTATAAACAGTGCGAGATTGCATGTAAAGGACCCTAATGTTCAAGTGTTTAGAAAGATGTTTCCATTCCGTTTCGATTGAAGTCTTGTCTGTTGCTCGCTCGACCGTCCATCCATTTCTTGCGATTCATGAATGATTGATTATGCACTTGGACTGAATGATACTATCTGCACCATTTTTTGAATTTTTCCAAAACAAACTTTCTTCCAAATTGCACGTTGTTGTTGGAACGTTAAAAACCATATTTTACACAACTTTTTTCGTCCTTCAAACTTGAGACCATTATTGAGTCTTTTAGTTTGCCCTTCTGTTCATGTTTACCCTTGTTTTAATTACATATAAAATATAAATGATAGTTTATTTATACTCTCATTGACCTCACCGAATCAATTCATACCACATTCACTTTTACCCAGGAATGCGCAAAAGAAGTACCTATATTTCTATTCCCATCCCCGTACTGAATGAATTATAGGTTTGCATTTTTGAAAACACTGTCGGAATGTGTAATTCAAGAGTGTAAAATCCTGAAATAATGCGGCATTAAATAGACTATACCTTTTACATTTTTGATTGTGAATTTTGTGATTTGTTCAATTCGACTCCTTATTGTGTGTGTTAGGGCAAGTTTATATCAGACGACTGAGCGAGACCAAAGAAATGGGTAAGTTCAGTTGTGGTGATGTGGCTTTCATGCATGTAAGATGTATAATCATGATTGTGGGAATTTTATACTAAACTTGTATATTACACGTATTGGTTGTATTTTTTTTTTGCCGCAACTATATACGAAATGTATTTAATGCAAGTTGGCTGTTATACACACACTCACCAAATGCACTCGCGTCGTTCCTGCCTGCTCAGAAAAGGCAGTTTTACTTTCCTCATCCAGTAAG
>JABASF010001296.1:0-23738 GCA_019776145.1 Harlomillsia oculata | reverse complement strand
TGATTGGGGAGGAGAAATTGACAGTGAAATTGTTGGTGCTATTCTTGACAGCATTGGGGAAGACTTTTCGTAAGTTTCATTGTTATAATATAAGTTATTTATTACTTTATTACTAATAATTAATAAACTAGTGTACTTGATGCTACTACATTTACATTAATCTAAACCTGGTGGTTGGTTTTTACAGATTAACTTGTTTTGAAGAAATGGTCAAAAACAAACAGTTCAAGGAAACCAAATATATCAATCTCAAAAGCGAGGACAGAGTCAACTTCCTTCGTATTCTTATTGACGACAAAATCTTCCAGCAGTCGCTTAACTTACCAGTAAAGCATGTTGAAGTAACACAGTTTCTGTGATATCTGACAATGAATCATTGATTAACGGAAGTTATTATAATTTGCATGCTATATTTCAGGTACTAGAATTTTTTAAGACAGAGTTCACAACTAAAGCTGATTTGATATTCCGTGCTGATTTGAACAAATTGAATGAGCCTGAAGCAGTTACGGAAATTGCTTTGCTAGTCGAACTAATGGTATGCCTCAGTATGCTGGAAAAGGAGTTGGTCGCGGAAATGGATGGGCGTACCGGAGCAAATCTGATGGTTTTCAAGGATAAGCCGATGCTTTTAATTGCAATGCGTAAGCTTCTATAAATAACATATCATTGTCATTGATATCATTGTAAGAATTTTGCATTCTCGTAAACTGGAGCCTATCGTTAATGACTTTTTAGGTCTTCTTAAAGCTGTCATCGAAGTGGGTAAACATAATGGCAGTCTTTTTGCTCCACTTGAAAAGATCTCTGATATATCAGATTTGATGCGAACCAGTAGACTCGACAGGATGAATGATCACCCCAGTTTTATGTTCAAAGCTAATCTTATTCGACTTTTAGGAAATCTCATATACCGACACAAAACAAACCAAGATACGGTAAGACGTAAATAGTAATGGAAAAAGTATATTTTTTTAACAAAATAAATACGTTTTGTTCAAAAATTAAAATAAGTTTCTTTGCTTGCAGCTCCGAGTGGAAGGAGGCTTGGCTATGATATTAAGCAGTTGTCGTCCAGATGCAAGGAATCCATTTATTCGTGAGTGTTCCATTGTAGCAATCCGGTTTGCATGTGAAAAAAATCCGGATAACCAAAGATATATCCAACAAATGAAACAGGAAACGACTTTACCAGCTATAAATATTTCTGAGATTCTTAAGGAAATTGTTTAATAAGTTAAAAATCCAAAACAGACTGAAATGGAGCAGCTTAAACTATTTTGATTATTAGGCACTAGGTTATTGATATGCTGAATTAATACAATGCAATGTTTTCTTCTCCTTCCGTTTTTCAATACCATTTTTAATTTTACGATAGCTCTTTGTTTGCTTTTCTGTTTAAACTACACACTAGTCAGTAAACTTGAGACTTTACCGCATATTCAAAAATTGCTACAACATTTTATTGAACCACGTTTTGATTTTTGCATAATTCAATCAGTTGATTATCCGTCACTTCATTCCACAGTTGGTTAAGTAGTGTCCACCCTGTTTTAGAAGTTGTCAACGTGTAGTCATTGTCTGGATTTTGAGAATGACTGTACGCTCCCATCACTACGCTTTGACAGAGTCGGCATGCAATCAGCACCTGTGAATCGTTTCATCAGTTTCCTCCATTCCATACAATTGTCATAAATCCTAAAACTTATTTTATATAATAATCAAATCATTTACTCTTAGCAATTCCATCTCATTCTGTGGAATACTTCGAATACCACAATATCCCTTTAGCACATAACGAGCTCCTTCCAAAGGATGAATTTCTCCGTTTCGAATACACTCAATCATCATGTAGCAAAGGGTTATTGCCAGTTCAAACACGTAATATGATTCTTGCATATCGCCAAAGTCGATTATTCCATCAATATCATATTCCCCTTCGATTGCACTTGATGGAGTTACAAGTACATTTTGTTCATTGTAATCTCCATGCAGTATTCCTAAAAAGCAAATGTAGCATTAGTCAAAAAGGTTAGTTTAATCGTGATTAATGAATGATTAATAAGAACCTTTCTCAAGATTTGGTAATGCAGGAATGACGCGTTGTTCATATGCTTGGATGACATCCGTTACCATTGCGTATCTCTCTTGATCTTTGATTACGTACACGAATTCCAAAATTCTGGGTGCCGAACCCAGCATCCATATCGAGCTGAAGTGTGTAAGGGCCTCGTGCTTGCATTTCTGTCCAGAGTTTTAAGAAATTAAAGTACCGATTTAAGGGTAGACTGTAAAATCACATTATGCAAATTAACATACACTCAACAGTTTTTCAATCTTGGCGATGTATTCTCCAGCTTGAATGAGTAATCGAGGTGTTGGATGCACATCATACATGATTTTTCCTTCAACAAAACTAAGAAGACGAATAATGTTGATTGATTTTTCCGCTTCTGTTGTCACTGCAAAAACCATATGACAAATATGTGTAGAAGGATTTTAATAGAGTCGGTTTGAGAGCATGCAAAGCTTGGAACTTGGATAGTTTTTCACGATTTTCACCATTATTTTCCACATCATGTTCCTCGGCTAGGCGTACAGCAACAAATAACTGACCAGTTTTACTTCTCTGTGGAACAGGGCACTTAACTCCTTGTTTGCCTGTGTATAATTTCACTAATGTGTTATCAAAACCGCAAGCCATCAATGTTCAAATGAAATGTATAGGCAACTTACTCAATTCTAACATTGCATTTTGCTCCGCTTCAATGTGCCCCGATTTACGGGAGTCCATTGAATTCAGGACTTTGAAAATGAATTTTCCATGATTCCCTTCAAAATTGGTTCCCTATGATGTTCGTAAAATATGAAAGAAATGGAAAAAAATACTAGATTTTTATATAAAATGCATGAAAACGTTCGTTTTCCATACCTCAACCATAAAGTTGTTATCATCGTAACTGTTCAACTCTTTAATTTTTGAAACTTCATATCCAAAATGCTCCAAAATCAATGCCTTCGCCATGTTCATTGTAATATTAGGCTTGATACTTTGACCAGGTTGTAATTCCAGGAAAGCATTATTTGACGAAACACCGTCTTCGGAAGAATGCATTTCCATTGTTTATAAGCTGATGAAAAGGCAATTGTGTGCACAATTTTAACACTGGATCAGAGAAAGTCGCACGAATGACTGCATTCAACATCACATGGAATCCATCAATTTATCGACCTATTGAATGTATGGTTCATACTGCTTGCATGAAGTGACACTTTTTATGATCCCACTTGTGGATTCATTCATCAAATCATCATGCTATCATCAAGTTGGCTCCCCAAGGTCTTATTCCAGCTGTCATTCATCCAAGTTTGAACTTAAAGCTTTAATAAAGGAAGCTTTACTTAAACTTTACTCATGTACATGCTCAACTCAGTTCAATTCCAATCACGGGTCTTGTAGTTATTTATAGTCTTACATTCATACAGAATGTTATTTATATTGCATAGAAGGATCTCGAACTCGAAAAGTGTGATATGGCTTCATTCGCCCCATTCGAGTCAATTTTTAATGGAACTAACGGAAAATCTTAAATGCAATGAAAGTAATGATTTCAATGATAAATGCATTTCATTTCTATTCTATAGTGGTTAATGATTACAATGATGACTACATGCAAGACATCATGCACGGGAGTTGTTTCATCTATATTTCATTTCATTTCATGTCATCAAAAGATTTCGAGTCTGATTTGTACATAAGTTGAGTTGCATTCATTTTGTGATGTTTCTCTGCCACTTGATCATTGTACAAAGGAATAAAGAAAAAGGCGCGCTTTCAGAGCCCGGCTAAAGTTCAGGCTCTGCTTGTGACGGATTCTCGTTTCGCTATCCAAAAAATCCATTCATATAAATTGTTGACGAATTTTGTAATTTCTAGTTCGTGTGGCTCTTTTTATTTTATATTTTGAATACTTCATTCAGTTCATTCAGTGAATCTTTTTTTCGAAAAGATGGAGAACTCAACTGAAAAAGTGGCTTTTGAGCCGTCGTGTCTGGGAGATTTACTTCCTTTGTATTACGATCGAGTTTTTCCATTCAATTTGTTTCATCGGTGGCTGTCATATGGAAGTGGTACGTTTAGTTTTATGGATTTGTCAGTTTGTACGAAAATTATCATGTATTTTTGTGTCAGTCATTTCGTCATTTGTGTATAATGTCAATGTTTTGTTTTTTTAATTTACAAAAATACAGATGACATATTTTCCCGTCGGGAATTCTCGTTCACCCTTGTGGGAGATGTGTATATTCGATATCAATCTTTCGCCAATGAAGCTGAGTTTTGTAAGGAACTTAAACGGAAGAAACCTGAAAAGATTGATATTGGAGCGGTTTACAATCAAAAGCCAAAAGAGAGAACAAGTACTGGAGAATTTCAACCTATGGAAAAAGAGTGAGTAGAACTTCTTCTGTGCATTCACTTTGCACTTTGTTCTTTTGAAAAGTACTTTTGTAAGGAATGAAACATGAAGAGTTTTGTAAAGTGAGTGAATGTGCATTTTACTGTTTTTTTCAGATTTGTTATTGATATTGATTTGACGGATTACGACGATGTCCGAACATGTTGTGACGGAGCAAAAATCTGTACCAAATGTTGGAAGTTCCTTGCTCTCGCTGTGCGAATTTTGAACGATGCATTGCGTGGTAAGCGTCCATTTATTTTTTAGACTGGTAATGGTAACGTTGTTTTCGATTGAAAATGTAACGGTGTCTGTTTTGATTTTGTAGACGATTTTGGATTCAAAAACTTGCTCTGGGTATTTAGCGGTCGTCGAGGTGTTCATTGTTGGGTTTGTGACGAAATCGCCCGGAATTTGGATGTTACTGGAAGATCTGCCATTGCAGAGTACTTGCAGGTTAGTAATAAAACTAATAATGTATATTTTGGACGGTTTTTGTATTCGTAAATTCGTAATCAACTTGTAGTTGTACCGTTGGATATAGTTTTAAATGCCGGCATCATTTTGTTACCAGGTACTCCGTGGAGGTGACAGCAAAGCAAAGAAAATCCAGCTTTCAGAACATGTACATCCGTCAATTGAACGGGCTTCTGAGTATATTTCTGAGTGTTTCGAAGATATATGTTCAACGGACCAAGATGTGTTTTCCAGAGAAAGTGCTCTGTCAGTCTTTGGGGATCAGAAGCAGAAACTCATGGCTCGAATTGATAAATCGGAAGAAGAACGTTGGCCAACTATTATGGAATTTATAGAAGAAGAAGACAGGAAGCACATTAAAGGAAAATTTCCAAGACATTTGATGAAAGAAGTTCAGCTACAAATGTGCTACCCACGCCTTGATATTCATGTATCCAAAGGACTTAACCATTTGTTGAAGGCTCCTTTTTGTATTCACCCGAAGACAGGACAAGTTTGTGTTCCGTTGGATCCAGATAAGGTTTTTTCTTTCAATCCCACTGCATCACCTACAATTACCCAAATTCTTGATGAAATAAACGACCACGACAAGAAAAACGGCAATGCTTCTCAGACTAAAGATTATGAGAAGACAAGCGTGAAAGAATACATGACATTGTTTGTTAAGTTCGTGGAAGAAATGGAAGCGCAGCGAAAGAAGCTAATAAAAGCTCAGAAGAAAGAAGAAGACATGAGCTTTTAAAAATTTTGTTCATTTAGTAATCTTTGTATTGTTTTGTCTTGTCAAATAGTTTTGTCAATATTCTTTTAATGATAATAAGATAAAATAGGTTTCGTCAATGTTTACATATCAAATTCGTATTAATATAATGTATTGATTAACTAATTTACTATGCAAGGCATTGTGCAAAATGCTTTAGTTTAGTACTCCCCGTTAAGAATTAATATAAATAAAATATTCTAATTCACAGACAATTGAAGTTTTCATAAGTTTAATTTTAATCTTATTCTTGTGCATTCAGATTGGTATTTCATGTTATCTGAGCCGGAATATGGAAGCCATTGTAGGCGTAGGTAGTTTGCCTCTAACTTTAACGTGTCGTACTCATACATGCATAGAACGGGAAGAAAAAACTGTTTGTTATGCAAATATGCAAATATGAATCAAAACTGAATGATAAGAAATCGTTACACATTCCTTCGGTAGGCTGATCAACTTTGCGCTCTCGTCACTGTGAATTTTATCTTGTTATTGTGCTTTTCATGTTTCATGTTTACCTTTCCGATGATTATAACTAGAGAAAAAGTTAACAGTAAAAGGGCCTCGTCCAAATTTTTATTTCGCTTAATAATAAAAGTTTAAATTTTTAACTGAAATTGATTTTAAAGTTTTGAGAAATCGTAAAGAAGACAGCAGTAGGAAATCCTAAAAATCATAATCATGGCATACTGCCTCACCCCGATTCCAGAAGAATCAATCTGCTCCTTTAACGGTAGCAATAGCAGCTCGGATTTTTCTTTGAACATTGTTGGACAAGACGACAACGACAACAATGCTGCCATAATTGTAACAAGAGACATGACGACGTCTCATAATGTTCCGAATCTACTTTCTTCCGTCCATGTTTGTGGAATGGCTCGATGGCCATCGACTGACGGAACCATCCCATTGAACAATACTGGATCATTGACCAATTTCATTGAGAGTCAGTGTCCGAGTCGCTCTGGTAGTTGGGATAATTGTAGTAACAACAATAGCACTGATGTCATTAACGTTGGACATCAAAGGAGAAACAACAGACACAGAGCAAGTTTTCCCAACTCGGAATTCTCGTTTGTACCCACGCCACGACCCAGGTCACAATACAGTTTACCCGAACCGGACGAAACTGATTTACTCTTCATAAAACCAAAGACTAGTACAATCGACAGTTTTACAGTGCCAAGTAACAGTTTTTCATTCCGGGCATCGTCAGCTTGCAGTAACTACAGTACTTCGAGCAATGAAACGGAAAAGGGTAAATGATTTCACTATTGCAACATTTTTTTGACTATATGTACAGTACACGGATTCTTAATGATTCTCATATTTCCATATAGGCTTAATTTTCGTAAACTACAATGAAGAAGAAAACATTACAAGAAAACGTTCCATAAAAATTACAAACTTAGTCCCGCGTCGCTTCCGAAAACGAGAATACGACGACAATCATTCGGAAGAAAGCATCAAAAAGAAGAAACGGAAGAAGTCATGTTCGATTAATCCATGCTGTTGCTTTTGAACACTTTCGATGACTTTTTATCCATCATTTTATAATCTAATACTAACTGTTGAACCATGTACAATTTTTACTTAAATAAAAATCTTATTTATTGTTTGTTATGCAATTGCGATGGTTGAACTGATCCAATCTGTAGACCTCAAAGGCTTAAGCATGAAAGTTCCTATGGATTTTGTTGAGCAACAATAGTAACAAGAATTTCTTCTGCACTTCAGAAGCGTCTGTGTCTTGTGTGGACTTTTGAAGCAAATTGCTTGTTACATTGCATTAATTCGTGCAATTTACATCAAGTTCAAAGGATTATGGAGTTTCTTGCAGCATTTCATACGTTAGGTGAAAATCGCGACGCTGAAATTGACTGTCCTACGTTTGCTCATTCGCTTAATTTCTTTGGAAGGCAAAAGCAAGATGAATATTTCGGCTCAATTCCTCCTTACAAGTTACCGAAATCGGTTGAGTAAGTTGTTTAATTTTATAATTTATGCTCTTGTATGCTTGCAAATACTGACAATGACAACATTTGGATTGGATAGTGACCCCATTGAGCTCGAGGCACTTGATTGTACTAGTTCCTTGTTGGATCCTAACTTAGCTCACAAACCCATAGTTTTTACGGAAATCATACATGGTCGTGAGAGAAGAGTCCGTCGAGTTTGTGGGTACCGTGAAATCCTAAGGAAACGTGAGCACGTTGAATTACTTCGTATGAAAGAAGACATTTCTTCACTGATCACATCCGATGTCGAAGGTGCTCCTTCATGGCTGGATTTGATTGCACCTGGAGGGGCCGGTAAACCAGACCGCCAAAGACGTGCATCGAGAAAGAGCATTAGTAAACGTCCAGTAGCCAAGGGACAGTCAAAGTCACCTAGTAAGAAGAAGAAAATTGAAGAAAAGATTGTTCCTAAGAAGAACAAAGTTGAAGAGAAGGTTGAAGTTGAAGTTGAAGTAAAATCATCGTCTAGTATATCCTCGGATGATCCTGGGAAAGTAGTCAAAGTCACCTAGTAAGAAGAAGAAAATTGAAGAAAAGATTGTTCCTAAGAAGAACAAAGTTGAAGAGAAGGTTGAAGTTGAAGTTGAAGTTGAAGTAAAATCATCGTCTAGTATATCCTCGGATGATCCTGGGAAAGAAGGTGAGCTAATTCTCATAGAAAGGGATAAAGAATGGCTGAGACAATCAGCTTCAGACTTGGAGGCAGGGAAACGAAATGTGGAGCGTTTGGTCAAGCCAAAACTATTCTGGATGGACAACCAATTGAGTGCAGAAAGTCAAAACTTGGTGAAAGAAATGAAATTGTACACGATAAGTACATTTGTGACCGGACGTTCCTTATTTTACATTCACAAGAATTATGACAAAGGGATCTTGGAGTTTAAAGTGAGTCGCCGTCGTCAAATCATGTTTGCCGTGACTTCCTTTCTTCTATGGTTCATTCTGAGTCTTATAGGATGGTCTCTCATGGACATCCTCTACTTTCCATCAAATGACAAATACCGAGAAGTGGAAATCCTCGAGTACAACAAATATTTTATGCCTCTCATGCACGTTCTTGTGAGCCTTGTCTTAGCAGCCGTTTGGAGTATATTAGTCCTTCTCCAAGATGGTCTTCTCATTTCACATCATTTGAGTTGCTGGACAGCCGCTCTGACGGAAATGGAAACTAGTGCTGTAGCACAAATCAAAACCATTACAATCTTGAACCACGTTTTGTACTTTTGCTACAGTGCATTTGTTATTATATGCTTCTTCGTTCTGGAAGATCAAGGTAAAGATGGTGGATACGTCCGAGGAACTTGCACGCTTCTATCCATGCTCATCTTCGGTGGATTCGTAGTAGATCTTCGTATTCAGCATGGCGAAGAAGTGTATCAATACCAGATTATCGGACTTGTTATTCTCCTCTACATTACTTATTGTAGTCATGCTATTCTCATGCTCATTCAACTGTCGTCTATCATACTTCGGAACGCTTCCAAGTTTTGGAATTTGAAATTCGGACTCCGTTTTGGCATGTTCTCCACGATGTCTCGTGGGTATCTTTGCCGACTCAAAGTGGACACCCCACTCAAAACCCTGTTTACTCATCATCGCCTGCTTACTGCACTCACAAAACAATTTAGCGTCGTTTTTGCAGTCCCCATTGCAGTTTACATGGGCCTAATGCTGGCAATCTTTGTTCAGATTTTGGTTTGGTTTGTTCGGTACAATCCTGAGAAAGAAAGGTCAAAGTACACTGAATCGTGTTTGCATGCTGAACCATTGTTAGAAGATGATCATTTTCATGATGTGCACGCAGACGCAAATGCAACAGCTGAACGGGAACTTCATGATAAAACTGAGCACTGTGTCCCGGTATGAAATTAAAATCACTAAAGCCTATTACAACTATTAATGTGCCTAAAGCTCACTTTCATTCTTTATGCCTGTTTAGTTCTTCCATGACCAAGTGGCCGAAATTTGCATGATGGTCTTCATACTCGTCGCTACTTTGACAGTTTTCATTTCCACAAGTGAAGTTATTGCTATGTCTGGACAAATGGTAAACTATATATTATTAATTTTATTAAATACAAACATTGTAAACATTTCCAGTGTGCTCAATATAATGTTTATTGATGCTTTCGGGATATTTCTAGTTTTTAGATGGATTTGATTTCATAAGGCGAACCGGCATGATCCTTTGCAGGAATTCGCATGAGCGAAAGCTGGTAAATGTTTTTGAAATCCACGTTCAATAACAAGGAAATGAGGAATCGTGAAAAATGTGATGTTTCTTTGGTTTACTGTAGTTGCAAGATCTTCACTGGAGCTTTTCATCAACTTCAATGACAGTTTTGAGTGTTAACTCATTTTTTGCGCTGCACAGAGAAACTATTTACGTTGTAAGTCCTTCAACCAGACACCAAGCTTCATAACATTCTTATAATAGACAAGTTTATTAAATGGGAATAAGATTTTGTGGTTTCACTTTGTAGGCAATTGGAACTGCGCTTTTGTACTTTTCATTAATCATTCAAATACAGAATAAACCAAGTCGACAATGAGAAGAAGGAAGGAGACACGGAAACTATAAGTAAATGTTAAATGTTCAATTGTTACTAATTGTGATTAATAAGTTATAACGAGTTTTAATGATTGTGGAGACATTTCAATTTAAACGATTCTGTATTTTTTTTATAATTCTTAATATTGGTTAGTAAAAAATATGTCACTCAGAATTAATTTTGAACATTTTTACTAATCTTGATCATTAGTAGGATCAGATTCGTTAATTCTTGTTTTGGAATGTTTAGAATGTTGAGCAGTTTTGACTTTGTGTTTGTGTCCAGATTCAGGATCAATTTTAGAAGTACCACTACTTTCATTTGGTACATTGCTCGATGATGGAGAAATGTTAAGGTTGGCAGGAGTATTAGCCTTGTCAGGAACGGTATGTCTTCTGGCATGTTTCTCTTCATGTGGAACGTAATTTTCTTCCCAAGTTCCTGGAGTTGGAAGTGCTTCTGGTTCGGGAACGAATGAAGCGGAGCTCGTCGGTGGAATCATGGTTGACCTTTTTGTGTTTGATTTCCTTGGTTGAGCCATACGATTACGGAAGAATTCAGCGTACATTGGTACTTGAGTAAAGAGACGTTCCTCATCTTCGTCTTCTTGATTTCCCCCGACTTGAGTTGTGACGACAGCTTTAGGTTTGAATGGACCTCCACGTCCGATATTCCTTTGAGTTGTTACAACAGCCACTTTCCCTGGTTTAGTCATGTGCATACTCAAAATCTCGGCTTTCTTTCGAATTTGGAGCAAGGAAATCTCTCGGTGTAAATCGTCGATTCGGTTTTCCATGAGTTGAAGACCATACAGCACGCTTGCATTCAACTTTGACATTTCTGAGTCAATTCTTCGTTCCCAAAATCTTTCAGTTATCCCAAGAGCGCTATAAAGATCCTGAAACAGATTAGCAAATTCTTTCAATTCCTCTTCTCTTTTTGTTGCTGCATCTTTGAGCTGTATCAGCTCATCTTCAGCTTCATCCTTTAGTTCGAATTTGTCTTCCTGAGCTTTTTCACTTTGAGAAGCAAGTTTAGTCAAATCCACTTCACATACTTGAATTTCTTCACGTAACTTTTCCATTGTGTCACTCAATGCCTCACACTGTCGTTAATATCGGTACATTATTTCAAAAATTATGCCACAAAGCAGAATTGGTAAAAACTGAAGCTGGAATGGAAAAGTCGTTACCTCATCGTTCAAAGTGATTAAAGCCTGAAATTTTGCAAAATTCGATTGTTCCATTTCCTTGTATCGTTTACAGATTTCCGTCACAGTCGTGGAATCATTTTCCAATTTGACTATAACTTTGATTGCAGCCATGCTTCTTCTCTGTCTGCGTATGAGTTTGTCCAGCTCTTCTTCTTTCTTTTGATCACGTCTCACTGTGGAGAAAAATGTTTGACATTTGATAAATATCGAAGGAAAACGTTTTGTAATTTAGAAGTTTTACTGTACATTTCAAATCTTACAATTTCTATTCTCAGCGCTCTCAAAGACATTTCTTGCCTGGTTCTTTGTCTTGACAAATACCATGTTTTTATTGTCATGATACACTTCTCGATGTTTCTCTTTAATATCAATGGAATGTTGTTTCTCATCTTTCATATCCCTTTCTAAAATGGCTCTTCGTCTTGCCACAAAGTTATCTCGATTGTCATATTCTTGCATTGCCCGATTAACTTCTTGTAGCATGAGCATTTTGCAATAGTTGATGAGTCTTTTGAGTGCGACACTCCTTCTATGAAACTGACCTCTTTGAATTAGCATGTTGTTAATGTCCACGCACAAATACTCATTTTGACAACAAATGGTATTAAACTTGGTTGTGGTGTGATAAAGACGGTTTTCCAACTTGCCGAGATGTTTATCACCGTCTGCTGGATTGGAACCTGTTCCAAACAGAGTTTGGATTTTCAATTTTTGTTTGATTACTTTCTCTGTGATTTTCTCCACTTGTTGCTCCTCTTGAAGGACACGTGCGAGGAAATGTGCCATGCGACTTTTGTACGCATCAATATCAATAGTCAGTTGTTTTAAGAGTTTGTACGTGAGTTTGTCTTCTTCTTTGCAATGTTTTGCTGTCATGTTGGATAAGTCGACTTGGTCGTGTTCTTGTTCATCCCGAAGACTCGTTAGCATGCGGTTTTTGGCGTAGACAGTCACTCCAGACATAAATATTTGTTTCCGACGCTGTCTGCATCATACGATACTCGCGTTGAAGTTTGCTGAGTTCCATTTTTTCAAAGTCGTTTGCTTCATCATCATGTTGTTTTGAAGCCATTTTGTACTACTTTTCCTTAAGAATTTCTGGGTCAATCTTTTATGTATACAGTGTTATATGTTAGGTATTTGTATTCACAAAACCCTTAATCTTAATCAAATTACAATAGATTACGTATATTAACTATACATTACGTTAGGACCTAAAATAGTACAGGTACGGGATGAAACAACAAAAGTGCCCATTAGCACTTTCTCCATTTTAAGTGCACCCATCAATAGAAATCAGGCCTTGACAACGAGCAAACGATTTTGATATCGGAAATCGGAATGCATTTCAGATTCACGTTTTTATTCACGTTCCGTAGCACTGTTTTGCTTAAAACACATGTGAATAAACTCTGTGGTCATTTTAGAATCACGTTATTCCCTGCATGTCAATGCTAGTCCACATCAGGGGCACCCTGAGAATTCATTTCATTGTTTTCCTCTTCGTTGTAATCTTCGTTTTCCTCTTCATTCACTGACGTTTCGGATGCTGGGGCTGATAAAACTTCTATGATCTCGGATGCTGGGGCTAATAAAACTTCTATGATCTCGGATGCTGCGGCTGGTAAACCTTCTATGATCTCGGATGCTGGGGCTGGTAAAACTTCTATGATCTCGGAGCCTGTTCTATCTTCCAGGTTATTATCCAGAGATTCTATTGCTTCCGATGAAGTGGAACCTGCTACAATCGGACGAGGTTCTGGACCATGAACAGGTGAAAGTTCTACTAAACTTGCTTTCTTCGGGCTGTCTCGGTTCCCTTTAGTAGTGAGTGGCTTCTGAATTTGCTGGTTTGATGGACCTGCGTTCATTTCACTGCCAAGTTGGATGACGTTAATATTCAAATTTCCTGAAGCGTCTATTGAACGTTTTTGTGTTTTCTGACGTAAATAGCGCTTCATTTCTACAGAATAAAAAGGTCGTACGACGAAGATTTTGTCTTCATCTTCGGCTGCATCGGTCCCGTCCACATGAGTTGTGACAATCACATTCGGGCTGAAAGGACCACCCCGCTTTTTAGGCGTACTTTGTCTACTAGGAAACTTTGAAGACACTGATTCATCGCGGTATAGCACAGTGCTTCCCTTTCGAGACAAACCCTTTTGTTTATCCATCCCCATTGACTTTTTCCAGATTAAATCTCGAATACCAGATTCCATCAGCACCATGCAACGTACTGCATCTTTAGGATCAATGGATGTTAAGCCCGGTCCTGTGTACGAGAGATAACAATGACAACAATCGAAATAATGACTCACTCATTATCATTACAGAACATGTAATTTCTAGAAATACTGCTATTATCTATTGTAATTTTCATCTCACTCACCAAGTACATTTGCCACCGCTAATGCCTCACCGCCAATGACTGTACAAAGATTTCTGAAATCAGCTTCGTATGAATCCAATTTGAACTGCTGAGTTGACATTGCCGTGCTTAATTTATTAAGACCATTCTCAATTTTAAATTTTGCTACTTCCATTTGGCGAATTTCTGTCATTTGTAATTTGGCTCTCGTACTTTCATTTTCATTCTCAACATCAATAGCTTTCCGAATCTCGTCGTTTGCCTCTTTGAGAGTGCTGCACTGTCATATTTCAGTCACAAGTTAACTACCATAATGTTCAGTACAAAAATACAACTACTGTAAATGAAAATTAATTAAATATGTAAACCTCTAAATTCAGATCAATTAATCTCCTATATTTCGAAAAGTTTGATCCTTCCATCGCTTGGTACTTGTCACAAACGCCTTTCACTGATTTGGTGTCAGTCAGATTAAAAATTTCAGCCATAGACGCATCATAGTCATCGAGTCGTTTGTCCAAATATCTTTCATGGAGTCTCCATTTCCTTTCTTTGTATTTTTTTCATTTACAAAAATGTTTATCTCGTTACGTTACGTCTCATGTCAAATCTCAAATGTCATAAAAAATGCGTTTTGTTATGACTATGGTGTTGAAAGTTGAGATAAACACCACCACTAACCATGTTTTTCTCTCACACCCTCCAGAACATGCCGAGTCTTATTTTTCGTCGATAGGAAAGAAAATGCTTTGCTCTCACGAGAGAGCTGACGATACAAATCCTTAATTTCTTGCTCAAATTGTCTGACTTCTCTTTGGTCTCGATCCTTGCAAAGCTTGAGTCTTGAAATGTAATCTTCTCTAGTATCGTACATTGTCGTAGCACTTTCGACAAGATTGTGCATTTTGGCTTTGATTTCATTAATGAGCCTTTTTAAAGCTGTGAATCGTCTGTAAAACATTCCGCGTTGAATGAGCATTGTCCTTATGTCTTCTTGAGCTGCTATATTGTCGCAATACATTTCATCGTAAAGTGTCGTTGCCTATAAAAAATGGAATTATGATTCACGCATGACAATAAAAAGAAAACAAAACTTTTTCATAACAGTTTGTTTTGACGAATGTTTACATGGTACAGACGATCTTCCAGAACTTGAAACCTTTTTGCAGCTCCTACGGGTGTTAACGCGAAACCATAAATCCTTTGCAACTTGATTCGCTGTTTGATCATTTGACCAAGTATATGATCCACTTGTGCTTCTTCTTCAGCAATATGATGACCGTAAGAGATCGTGAGGGAGTGAATCATATCAAGTTGATTAAGAAAACTATGAACATTTGCCATAGTTTTCTTATCTTGTTCTTTAAACTGTAATGACGTCGCATTCGTCAGATTCGTCCGGTAATCCACACCTTCATTCCGGAGAAAATCCATCATGCGATTGAAAACTGGCAAACTCGTTCCGTCCGGCATGTTCAGTCCTCTTCGGTGCGTTTCCATATGTCTGTAATCTCTATGAAGCCGGGACAATTCTGCTTTTGATAACGATTCATAATCCAACGATGCAGGTTCCAAGCTTGTAGTTGGACGTTTTAAACGACGACGGCTCATGATGGCACCAAAAATACTTTGATAACGATGATTATGATTTCCCTATACCTTTTCGTATAAATAAAACCCTATTTTAATTACTCAAAAATTCTTTCCGTCGTTACTAGCTTATCCCAGTCCAATTTCATACACCAGAGACTCTCGAAATACGCATTTTTCTCGACTATAGCAACTGTCTATGGAAAAAGGCTGTGGTATGCATTTTCTCGGCAGTCCAACGTATTCACACTCTTCTACTCTCAGGTCAAGATGTAAGTAAATTGGGAATTGCGGTCTATTCATTTCAAGAAAAACAATATTGTCACCTCGCAGGTCACCTCGAGAGTTTTATGCGATCGTATGCATTCTTGGCTTATCAAAGAACTAACTTCTGATGTTTTTAACTTGCCAATGCCTGCTTTTTCATCCTGTTCTGTATTTCTGTACCTCTCAAAATCCTCATGTGAAGCCAGATTTAACTACGACGACGTGTTGGTTCATGGTTAACTTATGGTAAGGCATTTTCTTTGTCTGGAAGAGCCAAGAAAACTGTCGTCAGTCAGTCAGTCGGTTGCTCACTCTGGTCGTCATCCATTGACTCATTTGCAATTGTGCATTGTGTGATGTGATGTCTGATGTGTGTGGTATTGGCACGACTCAAGTCACAAGTGTAAAAAGTAAAGGATAAAAGGATAGGCTTTGCAAAATTGTAATGTTGGCGTGCTTTGAACCACGACGATTTCTTTAGTACTGAAACTCGAGGCTCGAGGAGTAGACATCTTGGAAGACATCTTGGACCACGCTTTATCCCAATTTCACAATAAAGATCAAATTGTAATTGTGTCCTCACAGATTCAAAGATTTTGATATTTTGAAAATGATTATCTGTACATTGTGCAAATTTAAACTCCGACAGTCTCACATGTGCATTCCTGTGCCTGCGGAAGACGAGGAAAAGGGAATCTTGGAAGATTTAGTACTTTCTGATTCCGAAACTGAAGATGAAAAAGCTATTGCATTGGAAGATGAATTGGAACAGGCTCAAGCTGCTGGAGCTGCTAGTTTATTAGCAGGAACAGGAAAAGAAAAACAACACAAATCTACTCCACCAACTTCTATTAAGTGTAACCAGTGTCAATCTTGGTTCCATGCTTTTTGCTTTCGGGCTTACGCTCCAAGATGCGTAGTAAATGGAACGTAAGTTTATTCCTATCATCGTTTTCTTATCTTAGAATTAGAATATTGGAATATACCTGTGCGGTTTTGTGTCCTTTCATCAATAGATTCATTATTAGGTTCATCTTCATATGAGCAGGTTTACTCATGCATTCACATTATTTGTAATCTTTACAGTTTAGCCTGTCCTGAATGCGATTGTGTAATGTTCAGTGCTTCAAAGGCGGAATGGTTGATGAAGCTCTTGCTAAAGTCACCAGTACCGTTTGATCAGGAGAAATATATCAATGGGAAAAGTGTCAGTTTTGAAGTGGCACACTATAACTGGATGAAGGAAGAATATCCAGGAAAATCAACTACACCGGATCCGGAAGGTTCACGTCCACACAATGCCGGTGCTTTTGGAGACAATTCGGACACTGACTCGGACTCGGACTCAGATTCCGATTTTGATCCAAATGGTAACCGTAATGCCATTCCTGGGCCCAGCAGTGGAGTAAGAGTTCGTCATCATGCAGAACAACAAAGGCCACCGCCACAATCATCACAATTCTATATTTCTGAAGTACAAAAGTCGGGGCAACTGGGCCGATTCCGCCTGATGACATTACCAGCAACTGAATATGGTGAACTGGTCACATTGGAACCATCTGCAACTGAAGGACGTCGACATCGAGATCGACGACCAGCTATAACTCCTTTGGATTCTTTGGCATCAACTTTAGCTGGACCTTCAACTTCCAGAGCTCCATCGTCATCTTTAGTCCCAGGTTCACGAGCTCCAGCTCCAACATCTGTACAATTAAACCCAGCTCGATTTACAGGGCCGTCTTCATCTTCAGCTCGAACTTCATCATCGGCTTCAGGTCCATCCCGAGCGTCATTTTCTTCAGGCCCAGGCCCATCTCGTGCTTCATTTGAATCTTATCCTCATCTTCGGGGTTCATACCGGGGTTCATCTTCAGGTTCGGGTCCTTCAGGGGGTTCATCTTCATCAGCTCAAGGTTCATTCCGAGCGTCATCTTCGTCGGCCCGAGGTTCATCCCGGGCTCCATTTACATCTCATCCTCCAGGTTCATACCGGGGTGCATCTTCGGGTCCAAGCACTTCCCGGGCTTCATTTACACCTTTTCCTCCGGGTTCATACCGGGGTTCATCTTCACGTCCAGGTCCATCCCGAGCTTCTTCTTCATCAGCCCCAGGTCCATCCCGAGCTTCAACTTCATCAGCTTCAACCCAAACCGAAGCTTCTTCTTTATCTTCAGCTCAAAGACGTCCTAAACCAAGTTCATCTTCTTCCACGCCGCCAGTTCCACCACGTTCCTCTCGATTCAATCGTGATCAACCACCGCCACCGCCGCCATCCCCGAATGCCCAGTTATAAATCACTTCAACACATCAGCAAATCATCATACACACCAGTAAACCAATCTTTCCTTCCTTCACTTTCTTTTAATGAATTCTTTTCCTAATGAAGTACTTTAATGCGCCTACTATTATTCTCAGTTATAAATCACTTCAACACATCAGCAAATCATCATACACACCAGGACACCAGTAAACCAATCTTTCCTTCCTTCACTTTCTTTTAATGAATTCTTTTCCTAATGAAGTACTTTAATGCGCCTACTATTATTCCATTTTAATTTCCATCATACAAAAATGTTCTCATGCAATCTGTTTTACTTTTCGAAAACAAAACCGAATGGTATTTTAATTCTTTCTGGTTTTCCTACAAACTGACAATCAGTATAATATTAATCCTAAGGGCATTGCGTTCTTTTAATAACTATTAACTTTTAAATTATATACACTGACTTCTGCCATGTGTTTTGGCATATATAACTTTAACATCGAATCTGACCCACAGTTACAAATCCAGTGGTTTTTCATTATTTATGGGTTTTTTGAGCCTTTTATGTAAAGGACATTCAATGTAAATATACAGACAACGACATGTTATGTTAAAGCCTTGCGTGATTTACTCCTTTCATTTCATGTTTGTCTATGAAACGAGGAAAGGGACAAGCACAAAAAAGCATGCAACTGTGCTTGCTTTGCTTTCATGTTTCAAATACCATAATTGTACTTTTAGGTACCATTAAGGATTAAGGATTGTAATTGTAATATAGGAATTCCATGTTAATCATGAAGAAAAAGGCAGGCAAGGCAAAAAAGGTCCATAGAACAACCTGTTTCACTCAGAAATGTTGTATTTGTACTACTGTAGTGTATGGCAGCGTTGCATTTTGCAGGTGAAACCGCTATGCCAGCCGCTTTATTTTGACACAGATGGTTTTGTGAACACTTTTCTGTCTTCGACTGTGTCTTACCGTTTAATTTATAATATTGAAATTTTTAGTCTTCCAGTTTTGTTTTATCATTATTTGTACAAAGATTATCAATTTTATAGTTTTATTGGATAAGGTCAGTTGTTCTTGGTGAGGAGGTGACAATAGTCAGTGAGCAACGTTGTTGGTCTTGAATTGTGATTTGATTAAGTACATTGTGAAAGTTGTCACTTTCGTGTTCCGTAAATAGTGGCACAGTGCCCATTGTTCATGATGGTGTGACGTATCTTATTCCTTCGTACTTGTATTGATGATTACGTTCGTGTCGGTTGTGAAGAATGTGTCGGGTTTGTACGAAAATTCACCCGGGATCGCCATGGACTATAAAGTCCATATAGATGCAGGGAAAGAAGATTGTTATTACCAATTTGTACATCCGGGCTCGACCTTGTACGTGTCATTTCAAGTATTGAGGGGCGGGGATGGACAAGCGGGTTTTGCCGTGAGGAATCCAATGGGTCAAATCGTACATCCTTATCAATGGAAAGCACAGACTGATTACCAAGAAACTGTCGTCAATGGTGGATATTATGCTGTATGTGTGGACAATCAGTTTTCGAGATTCGCTTCCAAATTGGTTAACATTTATATTACAACATTTAGGTACGTCAGGTCAACAATTCTTGAAACACGTTCACTTTTCATTTTAATCCTATTTTATAAATCATTGTTTCATTATGTACTTTTGATTTCTTATCAGGTATGACGAATGGGAAAAGTACGCTAAGGAATTGGAATCTATGGACATTCATGTGACGAATTTCACTACCATTCTTTCAGGTAAGTTGGGAAAGAAACGGGAACGTTAGCGTAATGGAGCGTCTGTTAATGAAGGTTTGATATATATTAATTAATATTGCGCTTTTTATATGGGTTTGATAGGAGTTGATCAAAGAATTGGCGAAGTTCTTCAACTACTTCACAACTCCAGAGCTAAGGAATCTCGTGACTTTGCTTTGCTAGAAGACAACAATTGGTATGTGTCATTTTGGTCCATAATGCAGTGTCTCATCGTGACTGCCACTGGAACCGGAACTGTGTTTTTCGTCAGACGTCTTTTTGAACCTCAAGGCGCACCTGGTAAAGCTAGAGCGTAAATATCTAATGTTAGACCTCAGACTATGCCATTTATGAAATCGCAAGTAATCTCAATCTGTCTTCTTGAAGAAATACCTGAAATGCTGAAATCATTGATATTTTCATTCCAAGACAATGGT
This sequence comes from Harlomillsia oculata, assembly GCA_019776145.1. Taxonomy (NCBI): domain Eukaryota; kingdom Metazoa; phylum Arthropoda; class Collembola; order Entomobryomorpha; family Oncopoduridae; genus Harlomillsia; species Harlomillsia oculata. The sequence continues at coordinate 3,559 of JABASF010001296.1, read as the reverse complement.
GAAACTGACATTCCATCACATTCTTATCCATTTCTAATTTTTTAAGAAATTACTACGTGTACCGCTAAGCTTAAACATTTTGTTTGTGAGGTGTACTTATTACGGTTGAACTTTTTGAGTTCTTGACTTGGTTGGGTACGCAAACGCATTTGATAATGATAAGTTGTAATGTTGTACAATAATTTTAATGAGGAAATCTCTTTGTTTTGACGTTTTGGTGCAGTTTTATGGTACTTGATTTTAGTTGTAAAGGTCATCAGTATCAGTATACGTACTGTTTTGGTTGTCTCTTCCATGTTTATGAGACTGTGCTATTGATTACAAATGGTGGTTCAATAATAATTGTGAGCGTGTTTAATGTTGTTATGTATTGTAATTTTAAGTCTGGATCAGAATGATGGTGACTGTTTTCAGCCAAGGGTTGAACATGATTTAAAAACGTCATTGTATATGAACTTTAATAGCTTAAATATGGAATATGAATGCAAATGTAATACAAGTTATACATGTTCGTAATTATGTGACCTATGATTGATAAAATCACTAAAAGTAATATTATTCCGTGGTTGACCGAATTTATTATTGTTTATGTATTATTATATTTCACTATCACAGACTTAGCATAAATGTCTTTGTATATTAGGTAAAGGTATAATAGTTCTCTAGAAGAAAGTTGTAGTGATTAAGTTTAGTTTGAAGTGCATTTTTGAACGAATTGAACAAATTGTAAAGCGTACACGTTTGAGAATAAGGCGACACTTCCCATGCAATTTGTTGCTTGGCATATGAAGAGACCTAAATGGTTTCGAGTATCTTTAGAACCTAAAAGTAGTTTCACTTGTTCACCTTCGGTGATTTCTATACCATTTCGGTACCATCTGAGTGAAGGACAGGGCGTTCCTTGTACCTAAAACAAGTATTCGGCAAAGAAAACATTAGGTATTCTGTATTCTATAGGAAGATTTAGTGAGTTTTAAGAAACCTTACTTGGCATTGTAAGGAAATTGATCCATTATCCCAAAGAATCCCTTCAAGCTCTTCCTGAAGGAATATAGGCGGTTTGTAGCTTCGTGGAACTATTTCATTCAGTTAAATAAGGATTTTAGTCGATTTTTTTGCATTAAATTATTGCAATTTAGTAAAGGTACGTACTCAAAACGTCCATCCACGCAATGGAAATGGAACTTTGATGATTTTTCAGTTTGTCAGAAAGAGGGACGACTTTACACGCCCATTTCCCAGCATCCCGTGTCCAAACTTCGTTAAATTGTACACAATGAAAAGTTGACAGGGGCGTGTTGGAATCTTCTTCACTTTCAAATTGTGTCAACAGAACTCGAGGTGGTTGGTCTTGGAACTTGACATCATTGTGAAACCACACAACCTGAAAAATCATTTGGATCAGTGGTTTTTAGAAATGCATGTTTTAGAAATGTTACGTTGTCCTAATCATCAACAAAGTGTATGGAAATCCTTGTATGGCCCTTGGCATTGGACTTGGACGAGTAACCTGGCAGGTCGTCCTACCTTCACTCTGGCATCAGTAAGAACACATAAAAATTTAGGGACACCTGAAGATTCGCAAGTTGTACTTGAACCATCTAAAGGACCTTGAGCGATTTGGCAGTCTGGTGTGGATCTGGATGACTGAGAAGCCTTTTCATGGGATTTCGTGTCTGCAATATTGTTTTCCATAGGAAAGTTGATGTCAATTCGTTAAGTATATGAATCGCGTCGTACAATCGTCACTAAAACCCCAGTAAAATTTTTACGGTAGGGGCACGGGAGAATTAATTGCTAACTGAACTGGAAAGGTGTATACGAAATCCGGAAACAAAAAACGGAAGACTAGCTNGCCTAAGAGTAGGAAACTTGCAAATTAGCTGAGCAACAGAACGACACTACTTCTTGAACTGTGAACGTGGCGTAAACTCCTTTGGCAATTTCGGCTCTGCTCCGCTAGCCCACTCGGGTAAATATAGCAAAATGTTTGCTAAAAATAATCTGTCGTATGAGCACAATCAATGGGAAAGGTGTTGAGCATTTGGGACTCCGACCAAGAACCAAACAATGATCACCATTCACATTTCACTTTTGGGTGGGCTTTATTAAAAATGTCATAGTGGAAAGTGGATGTATAATTTAAACATTATAAAACATCATCATCATCATCTCTTAGATTTGTACATTAAACATCCAGTGTGCTTAGATGGTCCAATTCTTGCATTATGTCATTCATGAAAGCGTCCACTTGAGTTTCTTCTTCAAGAATGTTCTCGTCAACTCCTAATGTAAATGTGAGTTTATTATTGTAGCTCAATGTGAAACATGATGTTCCTCTACCAAGAACCAAACAATGATCACCATTCACATTTCACTTTTGGGTGGGCTTTATTAAAAATGTCATAGTGGAAAGTGGATATATAATTTGAACATTATAAAACATCATGATCATGATCATGATCATCTCTTAGATTTGTACATTAAACATCCAGTGTGCTTAGATGGTCCAATTCTTGCAGTATGTCATTCATGAAAGCGTCCACTTGAGTTTCTTCTTCAAGAATGTTCTCGTCAACTCCTAATGTAAATGTGAGTTTATTATTGTAGCTCAATGTGAAACATGATGTTCCTCGGTCACCTCCCGATGGTCCTAGCGAAGTACCCACTGACGTTACAGGATATCCTTGCAAACATAACTGATTCTTTATTCCTGCAAAATTTGAAAATACAATAGCGATTGGCGAAATGTCAGCAATGATTGAAGTGAGGGATCGGAAAATACTTCCTGTCAATTTAAACATGACACTATTTGCAAACAACTGTGAGGTTCGGGTTGTCTGTAATTTTTTGAAGCTTTCATCAATGATTTGTAATCGACGTAAGGAATCTGGCTCTGAAACTGGTAGTTTGACAGGTCCAAGTGTTCTGCAAAAATATTTTTAAATCCGCGAATTAAGTTTCATCGTTTCATGCTAACATTTCTTTAAGTGACAATAAATTATTGATATCATACAGAAAATTGCGTAATTTATCCGGATGGTCTGGTAATGGAAATGGCATAAACGCATAGATGTTCATTGGTAATTTCACTTGTTTTCTTAGCATTGCCTCTCGTAAGCCAGAAACAAATCCCGCTAATAATAAACTGGATAAGGAAACGTTCAATCCATTTTTAACGTTTTTGAGCCACATTAGTGAAATCCCAGACCGGAAGGTTAAATGGTGAACTTTTGCTAATGTTTTTCTTGATCGGTGCCACGGGTGAATAAAACTTGTCTTGAGAAGCTGACGTGATAGAATAAACGGGACTTGCAATAGTTGAATTCCGAAAACGGCACATCGCCACCACCAACTGTCGTTTTTCAAAGTAGGCCAAGGGACAATGTCTTTGACTACTCGTTGGTCAGAAAAGACGTTTATTATGAGCATCAAAGCTGAAAATCCATCAGCCAAACAATGATGAACACGTAAAAAAACAACGCATTGACATATATTTTGTGCTCGTTGTCCATTTTCATTTCCGGGATTATCAGAGCTGATATATTGTGTCACAAAA
>JABASF010001295.1:0-23759 GCA_019776145.1 Harlomillsia oculata | reverse complement strand
GTGACGTAAGCATTTTTTTTTCAGTTTGCCTATTGAAAAATGTAGAGGTAATTCAAACAGTGATCTTAAATTATGGATGACCACGGGGTCTCAGTCGTTACATGCGACCAGAACACAAAAATGCTCATGAATATGGACGACCTTTTGAACCAATTATGAGATACGATTGGACAGCGGGTAGTCAAAAGTTCAAAATGACCAAACTGTGACAGTGACATCAAAATGTGTGTTCCGGGATCCTGTTCAAACATCACGTTTCCTCCATAGTCGTAAAGTCTCAGAAAGACTCGGGACCGGGACTAATGAGGAAACAGCGAGTTTTGAAATGTTTGTGTTTCTCATTGTGTTGATTTGCATATCATTTTTTTCTGCCGTTTAGTTGAATTTTTCAATATTGCAAATTAATCAAATAATACAGGTTGTAGATGCAATATTTCGACCATTGAGCATGCGGTAACCGATATTTCTAACAAAAATTCACGATTTTAGTTTTTAAATTGACTGTTAGATTGAAATTGAATGGAGTCATTGGAAGGGACATTTTCGGTTTGTTTCTAACTTTATATTTTTGCACCGTTGCATCAGGTTCGGCACATTGGCTAAAAAGAGATCGCATTTTGCAATATTATAATGGGAAATCAAAGGAGGTTGCGTATTGAACGTTGAAGCGACAAGAGACTCAAGTTGATGGCCAAGGTCTCATCATTGAGTTCCTTAGGATTCGAACAACAAGCAATTTTTGCAGGTTGTGATCGCAATTCATGCTTTTGATGGCTCACTTTGAGATTTTAGGTAGTTGGCAAATGGCAAATATAGGTACCCAACAAAACAACAGCGCGTGCTCAACATGTGCTCTCACGGCATCATAATGGATTCTGTAGTTATAATGTAAATGTACTTAAATGTGTTGTGGTCACAAATGCAAATACTGACAAGTCGCCGAGGTTATTTAGTTCCATGGACATGCTCAGTTTGTGTTCAGTCTGAGAATTGTTTTCGAAACGTTGCGTGCTTTTCCATTTTTTGGTAGACATTACACGATTTTATGGTTGTAAAGTTAACGAATAAAGTGGCAACTGTACAAAATGAGTTTCCTCGGAGCATTCAATTACTCCTTTGTGCCCAGTTTGAGCGGATTCACACAACAGGTTCCGCTAACGCCTGGATTCAGTGCGAACCGATTCAGTTATTCAACTGGAGATAATAATCAGAATCAAATTCCAATCCCACAGTCTATCGTGCCAAATCCGAATTCTCCTACGGACTACTACGGGAATCCGAATGAATTGTACAATGGAAACAGTGGGAAAGGTGGTTCCAATCAAAACTCACAGGAGCAACAACAGTCGCAGCCACAATTGCAACAGTTGCAACCTGGACTTTCCAATCCTCAAGAATCAGCAACTTTTGATGACACTCAATTTTTCTCTCAGAACGCTAACAACGTTCAGCAACCTGATCCGCAACAGTTCATTCCAGAGCAACAGCAGCAACAGACTCAAGAATTTGCACAATCCCAACAACAACCCAACACCGTCCCACAACAGAGAAAACGAAGACCGAAAACGGCACTTAGAACCCGGAACGCACCCGCTTTTATCCCACAACCTCTTACAACCATAACTGACCCGAATCACATCCGTGTCACTCCCATCCAAGGACCGATCTTTGCTAAAGATGGTTATGTACCTGTCGTTCCACTTTACTCATACCCGTCTGTCAACAATGGAAGTTTGTATCAAATCCCGGTATGATTTTTAACGTTTTAATTTATTCTTCATGTAATCACGTCAAATACGCTTGGAAATGTGCTCTGATTGTTTGCATCGCCATGATTTAGCCAAGTAAGTCACAATACGACTCAAGTCAGAAACTATGTTGACATAGGAAGGTCATCCCAAACGTCACGGAAGGCAATGTCAGCTATAACGAATGTGATGTCTGTGCTAGTCAAGTCATAATTGACTTTACTTCCAGAAAGCCAAACCCTTTTTCTTACATTCTCATTAAGCTGTGTTCTTAAGACACGAAAGCATTCAGTTTTTTTAAAATGGACATTATACCGTATTTATAGTAACATGTAAGATGTAACTCAAAAGACCGCATTGCCAAAGTCAATGCCAATGTCTCAGTGACCTTTTATTTCTCGAACCTCTCTTGCAAGGAACAAAAGCTTGTAAACCATATCTAATTGTATCAAATGATCATCAAATCATTTTTGCATTCAATACCTTTCCATTCGCCTTCCCTAACCGTCGTAAATGCCAAGTGTCCCGTGGCTTGACAACAGGAAGCCCTGAACCTCTCCTATGAACTGATCAGAGGAACTGATCATACTTTTAGCTTTTTTTATTGTCTTTAATCAATCAAGTATCCTTCATTTTCCTATTGTCAAAAGTCCGTTCCACTTTATCCACTTCCACACCTTCGTTTCTTATTTCATTAAGTGTAAATTCATAATCTTTGAAACTTATGATAGTAGTTGAGTTCTCACGTTCTCAGTCCTCGACGATACTGCTGTTTAATTGGGTCTTTAATTATTAATGGTCATTCGATGACGATGATGAAATAATCGATAATCCCAAAAGAATCAACCAAATTCCTCGTGGGAAACTTCCCGGATATTGTTTTGCTTTGTCGCTAATATCAATTTTTCAATCTCCTCCTGTCAGTTAAGTCATTGTGACTCATGATTAGGAAGTCGAAAAGTCTTGTAAAGGACGTCGTCGTCGCAAAGGCGAAAGAAGTCTTGTGTCCGTCCATACGAGCAAAAAATGATTGTATACACACATTAGACACATTCCACATACGCTTCTTAATGCACTTGGCCATAGAGAGCAAACAGCACTTGAAAGTAGTTAAAGAGCACTTTTTGGAACGTATCACGCCTCTTGCATATGAAATGAAGCATACACCGCATAGTATTGACATTGTTGCGTGCAGGCTAACACATTTTCATCTTTTTCTGATCTGATATCAATCATCATCAAGGAACACGAACACAGGACCAATTTGCAAAGCAAAAAACAGTAATGTAGTCACCATTCAATTGAGCTAATGGAATACTAATATTGATAGCAAGGTCTGTATTTGTAATTAGTGTACAGGTGTGTGTACTAGTAATTAATACGCTAAAAAAATCTCTACTTCCTAAGGTTTTGAAATTCTTACAGCGTGAACCGGTAATTGCTTTAAAGGTGCGGTTACGGTGTTTTTTTTTTTTAAAGTTACGTCACAGGGTTTCTGAGTCATTAAACCCGTGTTTACATTTCATCCTGTTTTTGTCTGATTTTTTAATCGATTATATAATTTTGATCGGTATCCATTTTATATCTTAAAATATTATCAAAAGGTTTCATTTGCTCCATATTTCATCATCACGTTCATCTCCTGCATTTTTAACTTGTGTAATGTAGATTGTAGTGTATAGGTACAGGATTTTTGTGATGTTATGGGGTAACGTGAATCAAGGTTGACTGCTCTAGCCAGCAGGTAATGAACGATTGACAAATGGACATGCTTTTGTTACAAAGCCTTAAAGTTACCAAATGTCTTAATAAGTCAGTCAAATTACCGAGCAATTGCCACTATTGGGCTGGTCAGGATCGTCAGAATGATTTTTAAATCCCAATGTGGTGTAGCACTTTTATCCTCCTACCTGAGAAACTGGTGCCATTTTTTTTTCTGATCCTTTATGGAACCTTGTCCTAGTCTGTTGTGTGGGACACATTGGCCATTGACCATTACAAAGGTTTCAGTTGAAATGTGTCAATGTGTCTCTGTGCTTCTTCAGCTGGACATTAAGAAGGAATCAAAAAAGAGAAGGCATTTAATTTGTTAGTTATACCATATCTTAATTGATTCTCTTCACAAAAGCCTAAGAATCCCATATCTCGCAATGTATTTTTGCCAATCTAATCGGATCTCTCATCGCGCTTAACATTGCATATAAAGCACCCAAAGTTACAAAAAGGGATGATGAAGAAGAAGACAGTATAAAATGGAAAAATTAGTAAGAAAGTGAATGCTCAAGTGTCCTTAACCGTGAAGATTTTGTTGTGTGGGGGAACAAGCCTTGGTTCGGTTCAGCCGGCCATGACCAAAAAGCTAGAGATGAGAAGCCAAATTATTATTGTCTTTCTTATTGCCGCAGACAAAAAAGGTTAAACAAGCCGTGGCTAATGTAAACTTCTTAGTGTGCCATGCCCAATGAAGAAGTTCCAGTCGACAATCTTCAGATTTTTTTTATGGAGTAGCACCCCGCCGTCTGATAAGCCTGCGAGATCATTCTTCTCGTTGAGATCATTCACTGATCATGAGGAGATGATCGATCATCTCAGCTCACTAGATTCTCATTTTTCATACTTTTCGCAACATTTCGAAAAAATCTAAGCTTTAAAAATAAAAATGCATCGTTCACGAAATTAGAATTTTTGTCCTGAGTGAGTTTCTCGTAGCGAATATTCCGCAGGAGTGAAGCAGTTACATTACAGCTAATAACATTCAATGAGCTCATTTGATTAAGGATGCAATCCTTACTTTTATTTTGTTTGGTATGCAAATGCGTCTAGTGATTTTGTGAAAAACCGAATTTTGACAGTGAGTTTCGTTTTTTTGTGCTAATTCCGTGGTTTCCGCATTTCAGATTTTATGGACAGCACTTTCCTACGCATTGGGCTTGGAAGTTCGTGGAGAGATTTTGCGAGGACTTCCTTGCATTAAGCGTCTCAATCAGCTCTTTTGTCCCACAGCCGGAACTACTTATCCAAAGTGAGAGATTGTGATTCAATTTTTGATTAGTTATGAAAAGATTGTACAATGAGTTTGGTTTTTGCAGGGAACACATTGAGCGATTCATCGATGAAAACAAAGCACTGATCAAACGTATGTACGGTGAATTTTCCATGAACTCGGAAAGCTACGCTGGATCCGTTGGGAGCAACTCCCTGAGACGAAGTGCACGGGAAGTGTTTCAAGAAGAATTACCCGAATATTTTGGACCGAACTCCCGAGCTCAAGGGAACAGCACTGTGAGAAAAACCAGGCAAACTGTAAACACTAGGAATAGCGGTCCACAGCAACAGCCCAAGTCGAACAGGTAGGATTTGGAATACTGCTATCAAATCATTTCTTAATCGAGAATCAGATTACCAGAATCCGCATTAATTATTAAAATCAGATTGGACTCTTGTGAATCCACTGTGGAAATCGTGACTCCATATTGGGCGGCGAACAGTGCTGGAAAAGTTCGGGCTATTGTCAACACACAACATTTTGAACAAGCCATTCACCAGGAAGTGTGTGCCAAAGGACAAACTAAAAGGTCATTCTTTTGAAAACTGTTTTATGCATTTTTATTATCATTTGATTAAATTAAAATAGGTGGAATTGTTATTCATCATGTGCTCTACGTGAATTCATTAATTAATAATTGATTACAGGTGTAACGGTGAATGTGCATGCGAACAGAAATACAAATGGCACCGACTCTTGGCTTACGAACCGGACAATGATTGTCGAGGAATCTTCATGGATTGGTTCCTTTTCCCGTCTTGTTGTGTTTGTCGATGCAACCCTTAAAAAAGCTTATTTTTTAACATTTTGCTGACGATTACGATTTCTTGCGATACGATATTTTAAAGGAGAATTTTATAACTTCATTTCAGTTGTATTTTGATGTCGATTTTGTCGATCGAGTTTAGATTTATTAATGTTCAGTGACTTTAGTCTTCAATGAATCAGCATCATTTTAAGAAACGGCTTCAACGCTTCAAGTGGCTTAATGTCTTTTTTAAAACTTTTGGTTAATTCTACATAATACTCATTTTTATTGCAATTAATTCAGTTTACAATCAAAATAATTGACACGAAAAATGTAATAGATGTGTATGATTTGATTATTGCCTTTATTGCGATATGCTTTCTTGTACATACACAAAACTTGTCTTTCTCTGTTTACTCCACGGAAATACGAAATTACATTTCATTAAAATAATTATGTATTTTGAAATAAAAATTGATGAAAGAATTGATTAATTTAGTAGGATGATTTGTAAATAAAAGGAATAATAGTGTAAAACATTTTTGCTCTATCCATCTTGCGACATCCTATAACGTTTATATTCAGTTAAAAAATTTGAGCCATGCCTTGCATCTTGCAAGTATAATAATTTTTAATTAATAACATTTATGTTATAATTTTAATGACAACGGCAATTTACAACATCAATTGGACAAACAAAAATTTTTGTTTTATATGAAAATGTAATTTTAAGGCGGAAAAAGGTATACTCTTTGGCAGCTGAGTAAGCCGCGCGATAAAGGCACGGCCGCACGGCTTAAAGCCAGAGCCAGCCCTGCTGATTTCCCCTAAGGATACAAAGCCCATTGATTCCCCCGTTTAACTATAATAACTATATTTACAAGTTGCACGTTAACTTTTAGTTATATCTTCATCCAAAAATCACTAGGATAAATGTTTCTCTACAGATTGATACATTTTTTGTAATGTGGAATGGTCAATTAGTATCTTAAAAATGGGGACAAAGTTAAATGTTCTGAGAGCCGAGACGGTGGCTGGCTATGGAGAAGCAGGGCTTGGGCTGCTGTAAGCCAACTTTGCGCAGTGGCAATATCGTAACCGATGAGGTTTTACCGAGGTGCGATTATTGCTAGTTGAAAACTTTACCCAATACCCCGCCTAGTCGAGGTGAAATACCCTTGACTATGGCAATTTTTGAAGACCCGAAAGGGTCCATAATTAAATCAAAAGATAATTAAATAGCTTGTAAGGAAAACACCCGGGTATTTAGGCGGAAATTGGCGTGGTCCGATGGTCCGATCATTTCTTGTCTATACTATAAGCCGGCTCTTTTCCACGTTTGTCTTTCCTTTCATCTCGGCTCTTTTTCGTTCTTTTCCGATTGTCGTTTTGCAGGTCAAAGGGCATGTCATAAAATCCGTCCCATTAATCTCGTCTTGTAACTTTGAAAGCGTCCAAGGTTGTAAAAATGATGATTAAATTAATGTCAATTGCCAATCACATGATTTATTCGTTCAAGCAACCAGAAAACTGAATAGTAACTCTAAGAATTCGAATTATTAATTAATTTGATGCAACATTTAATTACAATGATCGGCGTTCATACATGACATTTTAAAAAAGACTACAGCTTTTGAACTTTGTTTTTCAAAATTTTGAAACGGGCTTTTTTTTAATGGAATTTCATTTGAAGAGAATTTCGTTTTTTTGGTAATGTAAGATGAGTTGAGTTGAGTCTCCTAAACTCAGCCTATCCAAGCACCCGCATGAGTCTGTACAAGCGGAATACGGCACACGTGCAGACGTGCTGTTGTATCTCCAGTGTTTTTTGTTATTTTGTCCAGTACTTTTTTTAAAAAACGGGATACGATTTTGAAGAGGCGGGATTTTGAGTGAAGGATTGCGTGACCGTTTAAGATGGGTCCTATTCGGGGTGGTGGTGGGTTTGGTGGACGAGGTGGCGGCGGTGGACGCGGTAAGAAAGTCTAAAGTCATTGATTTTCGTTTTTAGTTTTTAATTAGTGTTTTAATATTATTTGTAGATTAAGTTGAATATTCAATATGAAACTGATTTTAGGTGGTTTTGGTGGAGGAAGAGGAGGAGGACGTGGACGTGGCGGCGGTGGCGGTGGACGTTTCCAAGATCAAGGGCCACCGGAAAGTGTCATTCCTATTGGAAATTTTATTCATACTGCTCAGAATGATTTAGTTGTGAAAGTGAGTCAAGAAGACGTTCCTTATTTCAACGCACCCATTTTTCTTGAAAATAAACAACAAATTGGGAAGATTGATGAAATTTTTGGCACACTGAGGGACTACTATGTATCTGTCAAATTGGGGGATGACATGAAAGCTACTTCTTTCAAAGTTCAAGATCCGGTGAGTTTACTATCATTCCATCCTGAAAACTCTTTGATTAAAATAATTAAACAATTACCCATTGGTTGATTGATGGTAATGTCCATTTTCATCATCATTCATGAGTATGTTGCCTTGTTTCGTTTCAGTTGTACATTGATCCAAACAAGATGCTTCCCTTGTCAAGATTTCTACCTGAAAATGAAAAACGCGGTCGTGGTGGAAGAGGAGGCGGACGTGGCGGAGGAGGTCGTGGCGGAGGTCGCGGTTTCGGAGGAGGTGGTAGAGGCGGTGGTGGATTTGGAGGACGAGGAGGCGGCGGCGGTTTTGGCGGACGAGGAGGCGGCGGTGGATTTGGTGGACGTGGAGGAGGCGGTGGTTTCGGCGGACGCGGAGGAGGTGGTGGTTTCGGGGGACGTGGAGGCGGCGGTTTTGGTGGTGGGGGACGTGGCGGTGGCGGCGGATTTAGAGGACGAGGTCGATAATTTCAAAGATAATAGATAACGTTCTTTTTTAAAAAACAAAATGTTTTTTTAAAACAGCAGTCTTTTTCTGTTCCATTTAATACTTACTTCTACGCCGGACTTTGTATTTGACAAGATGTGCTTATCAAAATAAAAATCATTTTTATATCAGTTGTTTTGTGTTCCGGATTTATGGCACTAAAATGCATGGAAAACATGTATGACAAAGATGCAATCATGCTAATCATGCAATTAAAAAGACAAAAAAAATCATTACAAGATGACAAATGACAATAAAATTTACTGCAGTTGGAATTTATTTCCCATCGAGCTTCTTAATCCATAATAGAATTCATTATCGCATTATATGAATGAATCCTGTGTGATATTCATAATAGGTAATAGTATTATTCATAAATCTGCACTAGTGCAGGGCGCTCGCACAAAAGTTTTTTTTTGCACAGAACGCGGCGGTGTGTGTTTCATCATCAGAGAAGTCTTAGTTACATTATGTAGAGTATAGGTAGCACACAATCAGAATTTGGCAGTAGCCGCAAAAAACCTCCACTACGCCAAAAAAAAAGTTTCTTTCTCATTATAATTTGAGAGATAGATCTTTATTATTTTTTGGTGGACCCTCTGCATTGTTTCTCAATTTGTCATCCTCACGGCCACATGAGAGATTGACAAACAAGAAGACAACACAGATTTACAAAACAAATCACACCAAAAACAAAAAAATTCATGTAAACGTTACGAGGTCATCCCGTCGTGACCTCGTAAATACCGTTCTCGCAACAAACAGGATTTGTTTTTTCTAATAAAAGTCTATCGTGTTACAACAGAGCCATTTTTTGATGACCTTTCATTTTCATCCTGTATACCGTAAAGTTTCCTTAAACACGAGCAATAATAATAATGATAATATAATAATAATATAGTAGTAATGACAATACTAACAACAGTAATAATGACAATAATAAGAGTACTGTAACAATAATAGCAATAATATTAACTACAACTAGCACACTACTTTCTCTTGTCTCTCAGAGCTCAAAAACTGTTCTTTCAACTTTTTCAAATTTTTTCAACTAATTCCACTCTCTTTCTTTCATCTTTTGGCATTCTTTTTGCCTTTCTTTTGTATTATTACAAGTTTTTAGCTTTATCTTTTTGAAGTGCATCACACTATAACTTGTAAACGTTATTTTTCGTCTTCTACTCAACTACAAAAAAAGGTTTCATTTTTTTCTCAACGATGATCTGTTTAAGTTTCGTTTCGTCAATCCGGCTGCTTTGTTTTCGTCAATATGAAATGATGGACGTTATTTCATTTTTGTGGATTCCAGAGTAATACATTAAATAATCCCCACAAGCTGCTCTTTTTACTGGAGGAGGTCAAGTTAATTATAGTACTTGAATGATGAGAACTCAGTCCATGGATTCGTGTTACAATTCAGATCTTGGACAATTCTCATTCTCATTTCTTTTGTAATGTGGTATCGTATTCGTGAATTCATCGTAAATTCTCGTAAATTACGATAAAATTCACGATGCTTTGATTGTTATCATAATTCATAGTCTTAGTCGTCGGTACAGACAATCGACGATTTGATTCCTACAAAGTTCCTTAGTTAATTAATTAACAGTTCTCAGTTCTCACTAAAGCAAGTCTTTGCTTTGTAATGTTAACAGCGTGTAGAATGGTTCGAAAAACCAGCACGGTAAATTAAATTCATTAAATCATGCAAGGCTCGGAATAATTAGACTAACCGCGATACAATTTAGCGAATGAATTCCTTAACGGAGATATATGATGACTTAACAAGTTCATGCATTATAGGCGATTCTTCATATAAATCCATACCGTCCTATACAACCACAGCGCTTAAAAGTTCATAACAACTCTTTTAAAATGTTTGAAGGTACTGCTGCTAACAAAATTTTACAAACGACTATTTCAAAACTCGAATGGTACCAGTGATACCCAAACGAGCAAGACTTTTCAACGAAGTAACAAGCGCAAACTTTAGAAATGCGTAAACGCATAACAAGATTTTTTCAACAGCACATTTTTTTGCTAACTGTAAGGTAATTCATTCAGCATCACATCACTAAAATACTATTTGCATGCGCAACTCACGTTTCATGCGTACTTAATTTACTATAATAACATCGATAGTGATAATTGATAATACAATAAATCATAATTTTGGGTCGCGTGACCAAATAATCGAAACACAGACGACGTAAACTTTTCAGTTTGTAACTGTGTTTACAGCAAATGAATGAGTAAAACTGAATGTGGGGGCATTCAATTTTACAAATTCAAAAAAAACACTGTACCTCACAATTAAATTCTAATGAAAAGTTCACGCTCACTGGAAAAAGCACCAATGTACAATGATAATTTCTAATAGGTTACTTCTACAAACTAATCACGCTACATAAACTATACAAATGAGTTTTTTAAAAATTTTCTACAATTTCTATTAAGATGTTTGTAAAGAAAATTATTATTTCCAATGAGGTTGATATTTCCGAGAAAACATGATTAATGTAATGTTGTCATTTAAGAATCATTATAAGAAGAGCACTGCCAGTAACTACGTGACATATTCAGTGAAACTGTTCAGGACGCTGACGAACTTTTATAAATGTTTAAATAATGTCCATGGTATTTTCTATGGGTTTCTGCATGAGAGATAGATTTAACTACCCCATTTGCTGCCCCAGCCCTAAAATAGAAAACACATTACATCAATACATTTTACACTTAATTTAATTGTTATTGTTTGCTTTGGTTTTTATAGTACATTACCATATGTTTGTCATCCATGAGAAGGTGTTGATCCCAAGAAGTATGCTGATCAACTTTGGGCAGTCCATGCTGTTCCATATGTGGTTGTTCTAATCCAAACGGATACATATTTTGTTGTTGTTGATGAGACCCAGAATTTTGCATGTGCATCATAGGAGGTACCGCTCCGCCATTGAGCATTCGCCCATCGTATAATTGCTAAAGAATCAATCACCGGTTAACAAATTGTAAATGGACTATCAACGAACAACATTAGCGTATAAAGAATCATTCAACTGAACATACCTGCTGCAACTCTAACATTCGGTTAGCATCCAAATCATCATTGAATCGACGTCCCATGAAATTACGGTCACGTCCTTGAGGTCCAGGTCCAGGTCCTCCATGTTGAACGTTGCTGTGAATAGGAGGTTGATTAGAAGAACTAAACTGATTTTGCGATGGTCCAGAATTAGACGCATACATCCCAAGCCAATTGGCGGCTTGTTGCTGTTGACTATTTCCACCTCCAGTTTGCATTGATTGGTTCAATGGTCCAGTATCGAAACTGTCCATGTTGGAGTACCCACCAACATTTCCACCGCCACCGTTTCCACTCTTCCATGTTCTCCCGGAGCCGATTGGACGAGGAAGTTGTCGATCCTCCATTTTCATCATATCTGTTCGAAAAAGGCGTTTAATAAAAAATCAGTAACTGAACACGATGTTCATTTTAAAACAAGTAGAGTACGATCGTCATAAGACATAAATTGAAAAATTGGAATACGAGTCTTTAATTCGTACGTTTCTACATTGAACAACAACAACTGGAAACAGTATTGAATACGTAAACCGTAAACGTACCCGAACTCAACTTGTTTAAAGAATTTAGAAAAAAAAATCAAAGAACAAAAAGATTGCATGCACATACAATTTGATATATCCGTAGAAAACTTGCTTTGATTGTCGTGAAGATCTCCAAGAAACGATTGTGGGTCAATGGCACCACCTCCAGCAGCAGCTGCTAGAGCTGCTAATCCCTGGATGTCGACGATGTCATTTGCGTACCAGTTTGGAATACTACTTCCGCTCTGTCGACCAGTTCCAGCATTAAGATTTCTTGTTCCATACCCTGACTGTTGATTCGGAACAGTATTCATGCCAGGAACATTATTCATGCCCATTTGATTTTTGTACTGCTGTTGCTGTTGTTGTTGCTGCTGCTGTTGGTGCTGGTGCATGGAATATTGGTTTTGAGACGACTGATAAGGTGATGACATGTTCGAACTGTTGCTTGCTGAAGATTGAGTCTGCGGTGTCGGTGTCACTTTCGGTGGCATGTTTGGTAGGTTGAAACTGGGCGCCCGCGGGTTGAGCCTGGAGGACATGACATTTGTTGGTAGTGCACTACTTGTCACAGTCACACCACCCGAAACAGTCCCACTATTGTGCACCCGCAAAACCAAGCAATGCAACGTGTTATCATGTTATATATAAGCACCCAATACATCACATCACAACATGAGTTTGTAAGTCCTAGTTGTCATTTAAACTACTAGTAACTACCAAACTGTAACATGACTGACATGCTGTTCAACAAAACTGGTTTGCTTTTATATGTATCCTTTCACAGATAACCAAAAAATGCCAACTATCATTTATCCTACACTTTGACAGCAGAAAAAGCAAAAAACTAAACTATATATAGCCGTTTGCCACCTTGCCCTTGCCATCATGATCATGCCGTAAATCATTCAATAAAGTCTTCTTTTGTTTGCATAACCCATTCATAATATTATATAAATACCAAATGCCGGATCATCAATCCCATTAGTTTTTACAATCACGTTAGATAAAAGCCAAACGAAGCAAGGCAAGGTTCTCGAAATATCATTCACACGACCAAAAAAGTTGCAAGATTAACGCACCTGTTGTTTTGATACATGTGTTGCTGTCCCATCATATTTCCTTGTAAGGAATCTTGATGATTTGCAGTTGAACTATATTGATTACCCATAGGTCCAATATTATGCCCAAATCCTTGTGAATGCGTCATTGATACTGAATTAGGTCCACGATTGTACAACATGCTTTGATGTGGAGAATTGGTATTCGAGCCGGTCACGGTCGAAATTCCAGATACCCCAGGAAATTGTGAGGTTAACGGTCCGTCCATGTTGTAATTACTTGATGATAAATTAGGAGTCACTTGAGATTGTTGTTGTTGCATACGCAAAATCGGTGAACTCATTGCATTATTTGCTCGATATCCAGGAGCTTTGGAAGCATCGGCCTGAAAACATTTTAAAATCTGATGAATTAGCATACAAACGACTAAAGTACTTATAATATTGTAATTTAAAAAATTCAATGAAATAGCGTTAGAACCTTAGGAGAATCGGAATCTAATCCATCAGAAATGGACGATTTAGAGGAAATTGAAGAAGTGATTCCAAGTCCTGGCATGCTTCCAATGATATTTGAGGACACAACTCCTGTTCCGTTGTGTATACCTGCTTGACTCATTTGGGCTGGTGTTGTGCTCATGCTTGTAGAGATTCCCGAAGCAGCAACCGATGCGAAATTCATAGCCCGAGCTGCTGAAGACAGCATGTTAGACCCAGACTGGTCACCACGAAGTCCGGACGGCTGAGCTAAGTCTCCAGGGAACCATCCCGCTGTCTTGCTGAATGTATAATTGAATGGAGAATACTCCAACGGAGTCTGAGATGTCGATGAAGTTCCATCAATACATTCGGTAGATCGATGACTTCCGACAACGCCAGGATTATTTCCAGTTAAATTGCGATTTGTTTGGTATGTTTCGAGTCCGCCAATAGGACCATTTTGATGGTTTCGAAGGATAGCAGCATCACTATTCTTGATGATGCCTCCAACTGGGCCTGGTGCACTGGACAATGGTCCTAACGAACTCGTGTTCAAATTTTGAACAACATTATGCAACATTCCTTGTTGTTGGGTGCAAGCTTGATTCTGTCTGTCTGCAAAAGCATTTGGAATACGATCAACCTTTTGTTGAGTCGACTGTTGTTGAATGAGGTTTTGTGTGTGTGGCCCATTCATAGCAGCAATGCTATTAGTATTTTGAATTATTGGTGAACTAGATGTTGGTGGAGGTGTTGGAGTTGGTGTCGTCGGAGATCCCGTAATACCGGTTATCAGTCCTGGTTGAGCTGGTGTATTTGAAGTTCCTTTCATTCCCAGGTTACATGAAGTATTCATATTCATGTTGCTTGGTGTTGGAGTGACATTACGCGGAGGTCCGAAATGAGACGTTTGCGGCCCATGAGGCTGTTGAGTGGGCTGAGTCAATTTTGCGGCAAATGAAGTCGTTACCGCCGCCGAAGGAGTTACCACCATGGAACGTTGTTTCCCAACAGATCCGCTATTTTTAAATGCAGCTGAGTTAGTAGATATATTTTGACTCGGGGCTGACGTAGAATATGTGTTTGATTGACCATTGTTTATTGCAACGGGCGTAGGCTTTTTGATCGGAGGGCTCACAGTTTTGACTCCCAAAGGAGGACTGATGGTACCCAAAATTTTGGGGGTGGGTGAACTCTTAAGCGGAGGAATACCAGAACCGCTTGTACTTTTCGATACTCCTGCAGTAGTCGGAACAAGAGGCTTTACTGCAGCTTGGGCAATAATATCCATGGGTGCGGCAATGGAGTGAAGAGGCGCACTCGGATTGGTGAACGTGGTAGGTGTCAAGTTAGTTGCCGAAAACACATTGCTTCCAGTGTTCATTATTGGTTGCCCCACAATGCCGGGGAGCAATGAACTTCCGGAATGGCGAGTTGGCAGCAGCTTTTTCACGTCCAAGTCTGGCTCATTCATTAATGCAGTAATTAAGTTATGAGCTTGCTTAGTAGCGTCAGCTGATCCCTTAATTTGTATAGTTCTTTCTGGTTGCAACTGTCCTTTTTGTTGCTTTTCAACTTCAATGTGCGCCCCAGTGGCTTCCCGGATTGCATTGATATTGCAACCCCCACGTCCAATCACTCTTGAAATTACTGATGATGGGACAATCACTTTTTTGGATCGTGAGGAAGGGCAACTTCTTGTAACTTCCTTCCATCCATCATCTTTGCGACCTGAAGCAGGGGTTTTAGGCCCTGAAGGTGTACCAGATGAAGAGGTTGTACTGGAAGCACTTTTAGGTGGAGTAGTGTTAGTACTGGAGTACGTCATGTCATGATCCGAAAATGCACTTTTTCGTAGTTGAGATGGATTGAGCGCAATGCCCATCAAAGGCTCGGGGCTCAACTCCACAGCTTTCTTCTTGTTACTCCCACTTACAGCGGTATTGGTAGGTGTAATTGCAGCTTTCGCATTGTTTTCTGAATCCTTCATGATCTTTCTCTCTTCTTTCTTGCTAGTCTCTTTCTTTTGAATGGGTTCTGGAATATCCACTTCTTTAATTTTCTCTTTCAAAATTTCCTTTTCGGATTTCGATTTTGAAACATTTGTGGTGTTGGTTCGTAGTTCCTTTTCAGGTTTTTGCGGTTGAGTAGGTTGATGCACTGTTGTTTCGGTCACGTTAGTTGTCGCGTTTAAATCGGTTGCGTGTTTCCCTCTATTTTTCTTCTTCCTATTCTTGGATTGCTGAACTTCAATAGGCTGGACGTCGACAGGAATAACCGGAATATTTATGGGCTCACGCTGATGAATTTGATGTTGGTTTTCCTTATTTCCCTTTCCTTTGGAATTGTTATTGTTATTGTTTCGACGACCATTGTCTTTTGTCAGCTGAATTTGAAGAATTGGATCCTTGGCTATTAGCATCAATGCCGGAATCAGCGATATCGGGAACTTCGTCGTCAACTTCATCATCGTCTGGTACCTCATCATCATCATCATCGTCTCCTCCGCCAGATACCTGTTGTCGTTTCTCTTGTTTCTTCTTCTTCTTCTTTTCACGTCTACGAGCGGCAGCTTGTCGCTTAGATTCTTCACGAGATTTCTCCAAGTCCAATTCTTCCAAAAGGATCGATGCATTTTTGTTCGCTTCGAGGGCTTGTTTGTCTTTAGCTGACTTAATGTATTCTCCACAGCTCTGGCAACGTTTGAGGAGCTCTGGTTCACTCTGCAGTGAAAGATAATACCGAGCCGTTTCAGCATCAGAGGGAAATTGTTGAACATTTTTCACTATCCAGCGAATAACTTTAACATGCCCCTTTCGGAAAGCAGCCATCAGACAAGATATGCGTCTATTATCTTGAACATCCAAATCCGCTCCATGTCTAAACAAAATCTGGGCCACATCCAGGTGTCCCCCGTGACAAGCGAGCCACAATGGAGTACAACCTTTCTTATTTCTGACGTCGACAATCGCACCCCTGTAACACAAAGTAATCACAATCGTTATTACAATATCCGAAATCGTATCACTTTCATTTCATTTCTTCACACTAGACTGGTTTTTATTCAACTTACTTCGTGATGAGAAGTTCCACGAATCGATAATGCCCTTTGTCGGCTGCAATCGTCAGAGCTGTGTCTCGGGTAGCCGGTACAGGTGGTGCATTCACATCAGCCCCGCGGTCAATGAGAACTTTCCCAACTTCGGTGTACCCGCCATTTGCTGCCTCCATTAACGGTGTGAGTCCCGTTTTGGCCCTATGCTCCAGGTTAGCCTTGCGCTCAAGAAGAAGGCTCACGACTTCGTGACGACCTTGGAAACAAGCTAGTGTCAACGCTGTATTCTTGTTTGTTTCTATCTGTGCATTTATGTCAGATCCCATATCTAAAAGAAGTTTGACAGCTGCCGTGTTGCCATTCATGGCGGCAAGCATCAAGGGAGAAATTCCTAACTTTGAACCGGTTCTCGAATTGATTTCCGCTCCATGCTGCAATAGCAACTTGATAATATTGACGTAGCCACCAGACGCTGCGAGGCTCAATGGTGTATAATCCGAAACATTTCGATGTTCCTTGTTCGCGCCTCGTTTTAGAAGAAGTTCTACCACCTAATTGACAAACAAATTACATTAATATTTTGCTACAATTTAATGGCAACGTCAATTCCTAAGTTGTTTTAGTTTACCTCATAGCGGCCCTTTGTGCAAGCCAACGAAAGAGCCGTATCCTTTGTTCGTTCTGACTGGGCTTCGATCTCAGCTCCGTGGCTTAACAGGAGTTCCACAACTTTCTCGTGCCCACCATCAGCAGCCAAAATTAATGGGGTGCAACCCTTCTTGTCACGATGTTCTAATAACATAGCAAAAGCACTCACATGATGTTCATTTATGAGTTTCTGAACCTTTAATTAAATTAAACGTTTTAAAATATTACCAATATGCGCTTTTCTGGCAATGAGAAACTCGACAACTTCATAATGCCCAGAAGCTGCAGCAATGCTTAGAGAGGTTTCTCCATTGCTTTCGGTAGCTGAGTCGACGTCAAGAGACTTTGGTGTTTGTGTTGCTGCTGAACTATGGCTCTGCGACTGGCCTTTACCTTGACTCTTCTCACTAGTTTGGGTATGTTGGGTAGATTGTCTAGGATGTGCTCCTTGACTTGATGCCCCAGAAGGAGGTGGAAGTGGTCCTTGTTGACCAAAGGGTCGACTCCGTTTGGCTGTTTGCTTCTTCACTCCGAGTCCGACGGCTCCGACTGGTGTAGTGCTGACATTGCTGACGGCAGCGGCCGCAGCAGCGGCTTGTTGCATCTTAGCGTTAATAGCAGCGTTAGCATTGCTCAGATTTAATGGAGGTTTTGGCGGCGGAGCGGCGTTCGATTTTTGCGTAGCAGGTCCAGTTTTCATAGTTGTTAACGGAGGTTGCAATGGCGTTGATCCTGGAACAGGTGGATTGACCGATGAGACACTAGCCGGAACAAGATTAGATGGAAGTTGAGGATGCGAAAACGGTTGTTGGGCCAGCATAAGTGGCGACTGGAATGCACCACTTCCTGAATTAATGATGGTTGTGTGAGTGTGCATTGATGCCGTCACAGGACCAGCTATCCCACCAAAATCACTGGGTGTACTCAGTTGGTAAGACTGAACTTGAACCGCACCACTTCCACCCGGTCCAACTTGAATAGTGCCGCCAGGCAAGCATTCCAGATTAAAACCCGCGGCCATAGAGGCAGCCAAAACCTCATTCCCAGCTAGAGATAAACCGTCTCCTTCAATAATTGTCTCCGTTTCTCCATTCCCATGAGTGACAACAACAGTTGTGGTCGTCGTCGTAGTTGTTGTACCAGGCGGACCGCTTCCAGCATTTCCGCTCAAAGGAAGATTTCCAATAGTCGCCAATGCCCCTGGTGTCCCACTGTATGTTGTTCCAGTAATGACTTGAGCCAAATCCATGCCCATGCTCATCCCCAATAATTCGGATTGATCTTCGAAGTCTTTAGATGTCTTATCGCCCTTGTACGTTGTTATGAGATGTTGCTGGTGTTGAGTAAAAATTTGCGTTAGCTGCTTTGGGTCAATTTTAAACTGAGAATTTTGCAACGGCTCATTGCCTCGTACCTGATGCAGTTGCAGTTGGAGCAACGGAGTCATCGGTGGTTTTGGCCCAGGAGCCCCTACAACAGCAGGTGGTGACGTTGGTGTGTTAGGTGCCGTTCCGACACTGTTGCTACTGGGAGATGGACCAGGACTCAGTTGAGCTTTCTCACCACAGGAAGGAGATGCAGCCACGCCCTGCTGTTGTTGCTGCTTAATTTGCTGTTGTTGAAGTTGCACTTTTCTAGCACTGGGTTTGTTTGCCTTGGCCTTCGGACGTTCGCTGATAGCAGTATCGGCAGTAACCTATAAAGAATTTTTACAATGTTATTTGTTGACCAAACTGCAGTTTAAGTTGCACAAAGGCAAAATTTAAGTTATAGTTATAATCTTGCATTTAAGTGTACTTGTGATGGAACAAGAGGCGGTCCGGATGTCAAGGCTGCACCACCAGCGTTGGGAGACGATGGATTTGAAGATCCTGAACCACCAGTTCCTCCAGGAGAAACTGGCGTAACATTTGGAGATGACGGCTCCGATGTATTTGCCGGTCTTTTAACATTTCCATGTCCGTCGCCACCAGCTGAATTCTTGGCACAGTCAGTGCAAACTGCTACCGCAGGTACAACCTTCTTCGTAGCAGCAGGAGGCTGATGTTGACCGGTCGTGGTTGTCACTGTAGGTTTTGCTTCTACCACTGCCGGCTTCTTCCTGACGTCAGGCGCCACAGGGTCAGTAGCTTTTCCATCTCCAGATGGCCCGGGTTGTTTCCTTGATTCCTGTGAAGCATTCGCAGGAGGCGGTTGCTTGCCTTTAGCAGGTTCTCCGGATGCTTCAGTAGTTTTCTGAAAAAGTAAAGAATTTACCATGTTACAAGATGCAACTTTCAATTTGTTCAATGATACAACAAGACCACGTACTTGTTGGGCAGCAGCGGAAGAATCGAGTGTAGATGCGGATCGACTTTTTCTCAAAACTGATTTCGCTTGGGCTTGATTACCACCTAGACGCAAGTGAACAATAGAAGTGTGAGTGCTACATAATCAACCGTTACAGTATTTCGGGTAACTTTTGCACTTATGTGTTTACCTTTGCCTTGTTGCATTTTAGCAGCCTGATTTTTGTCTCCGGGTCTTTGAGGACTATAATCAAGCAGCGTTCGAATAACGTTGGTATGTCCTCCACGTGCAGCTTCGATAATCATCGTCGAATTATCCTTCAGCTTGTGGTACGGATTAGCGCCACGGGCTAACAACAACTCCACCGCAGAAATGTGCCCCCCAGCACAAGCCAACGATAGAGGTGTATGGTCATTACTAGCAGTTTGTCGATTGACATCGGCGCTTTTGTTTAGAAGGAACTTGATGACATCAATGTGGCCGCCCCTACAAGCTTTCATCAACGGTGACCTTCCACCCTCCGACAAATGTTCCTAAAAACAAATTAAACCATAATAACACTGTCCAATTTACATTTAACTGTTTCGGCAGTAGAAATATGAAACTTACAGGTTTCGCTCCTTTCTCAATTAGCAATTCCACTACATCAACATGCCCATTTTCACAGGCATAGGACAGAGCGGTATCGCCGGTTTGAGTTTCACGATGAATGTCTGCACCACGGTCTAACAGATACCTGCAAAATGAATTTATGTGAAATTAGACTATCTAATTCTAAAGTGTTTCTTCGAGCTAAAATCTAATGAACTTACTTAACAACAGGATAGTGGCCTTCCTGAGCAGCTTCCATTAAAGGCGTAGATGCACCCAATTCGATTTCAGCCCCAGCATTCACAAGAGTGTCAACAACATCGAGAAATCCCCCACATCCCGCTAAGGTCAATGCAGTCTCGTGAGTTTCCTCAGTTTGTGCATTTATCTTTGCGTGACTTCTCAAGAGACTTTTAACTACGTTGAGATGACCCTCTCTTGCTGCTTCCATTAACGGTGTATAACCTTCGTCGTTAACCTGTTTACATCAAAATAGTGGATTATTAGCCACAAAATCAATTTTAAATCATATCAAAAGCTACAACCTACAGCTTATACAACACTGTGAAACACTAAGAATAATTTATAAAATTGAAAATCAAACCTCTTCAATATTAGCTCCTCTCTCAATTAAGAGTTCGGCTAGTTCAACATGACCTCCGCAAGCAGCAAGTGTCAAAGGTGACTCGAAACTATCGGCAGGCATGTTTACCTATTTTAACATAGAAAACAATAAACAATAAGTTTTCTCTTTCTGGTACTAGCTGGTATCTTAATCTTATATTTGCGATTATTCAAAAGCGTCGGTTGACCAAATTAATGAACGGTGAACACTTTTCACATAATGGCGAAAACCAATGGGGTAAGGATTTACCACATTGCCATTGCCAGTCAACAAGTCTATAGCAACTTTGAATTCAGTACGGACTGCTAAATCACTCATTCCGTACTCCATAAGCATATGGAAAGAACAAAGAAGAAGAAAAGGTACAAATACAAAAAGATCAGATATACTAGGGACAAGAAGTACAAAAGTACAATATAGAAAGCTAGACAGGAATGTGGGGGTGTCTGGGGTTATAGAGGACGAGAATGAGTCACCAACCTCAGTAACTTTATCATTTATCAATAAAAAAAGTAATAAAGATATCGAGAACCACAACACCAAGAAAAGGAGCATTGGCATATCAAAAGAACCCGACAAACACATTTTTTAAAAAACTACGTCACCAAGAAATAAGAAACTATGATATGAATTAACTTAGGTAAGTTATTGTTGTAATTAAAGTTATAATCACCTGAGCCCCAGAATCAAGAAGAAGACGAGCTACTTCCACATGGCCATCCATGGATGCCTCCATCAAGGCGGTATGCATTTCATCGGTCTTATGTTGCTGTGAAACCAATAAATTCTCATTTTCAATTAACTCATTTTTGAACAGACTTAACCTATAAAGAAATAAAATCTGTCGTGTGACCGTTAGTACCTGGTCTGCTCCCGCTTCCAGAAGAAAGCGAACCATTTCAAGGTGACCTTTATAACAAGCTACGGTGAGAGCAGATTCTTTGAACTCGTTCGAATGGGTGTTGATTCCAGCTCCATGATCCAACAAGATCTGTGCAAATTTCGACAATATGAATTAAGTACAAAAAACCTTACACGTGATTAGTAAATAATAGACCTTCGATTTAACAATCCAAATTACAAAGATCACAAATGAAAAAAAAACATTTGACGTACTTTGGCTACAGCTACGTGACCCGCGGATGCAGCTTCCATCAAAGGCGTATGACCATTTTCATTATTATCTTCCACACGGGCTCCAGCTTTCAACAGTTCTTTCACTACATCTTCATGACCCGCAGCACATGCGTACATTAATGGACTATTTCCTAAATAACGAACAACAGATTCGAAATTCAGAAGACTCAAACTTTAAATCTTTCCCAACCGTACTAAAAATCACTTTTTGACCAAAAATACAAAAGGAGTTTAAAATAAACCCTTACCACAAGCTGATTGGGCATTGACATCAGCCCCATGGCTTAAAAGAAGGCGAACGATTTCATTATGTCCTTGCGACGAAGCGTCCATCAACGGTGTCATATCACCTTTGCTACCACGGTCATCAACATTCGCACCCATTGCAAGTAAAACCTGGACACACGGAGAAAAAAGTCAAGAATTTGGTGCTTTCAAACTCGGAAACTTTTTCAAAACAACACTCTTTATAATAAACCAATAATCTAACACCACAATGGAATGGAAAAATGTAACTTCAACAATCAAAAGTACGTATTCAATTTTGTAACTTAAAAGTTAAAACTAAATGTCCAACTCAGAGAACAAAGGAAACCTCCCACACACTCGAGGACAAAAAGTAAAAAGGAACATGTCGGTTAAATCCTGACGGCATGACTGACTACGTGCCTACAAGAGGACTACAACTACGACGCGTCGCGACCATCTCCTTCGTTCTAACTTGCAAGTTGCTAACTCAGCTAGTCTTCCACCCTGCCCTGCCAATTTTAACACGTCTTATAGTCCTCTTAGAAGAAATGACAAATCGCAATACTTAGTATACATGATTTTAACATGTTCGTTAATGCAAAATAAACCTCGGCTTCCAGCTCCAGTTCAGAAAGGCAAAGGCAGGGAAAAGGCAAAAAAAAACAATAATCTCAAATATCCATCCGTCGGCGTCAGCCGGGACGGCATCCAACAACAGCTAGACATTGGTTGATAAGCGACGGACGTCGATGATCCATTCTCTAATTGACTCAATCACCGCTCCTGGAAAACAAGTCGATCCTAAAGAACAAAAGGCGTTGTGCAAAAGATTTTGTACAACGCCTTTTGTATTCCTATTGTGTTCAGCGTTGACCGTATTTTGTGCAAGAGCTGAGAGCTCTCATGACCTTCATTTCCTTACGAAACGTTATTTTATAATGTCTTCTAAAAGATCTACAAGAAGTGTGAATTTGTCAACGATATGACATATGAACGATGCTTGCTACTCAAACCTATCTAAGGATGAAAAAGGTTATGAAATAGCTATGGCTTCAAAGGATGAAGGATGAAAGTTAAGTTCAATGCTCAAAATGCTTATAAATTATTGATATTCCGAGTTGATTTCATCAGTTTAGATTCTAATCAAGCGGATATGAAATAAATTGAACGTACCCTGGCCAACTCAAAGTAGCCGGATGAGCAGGCGAGGGCAAGGAGACTGTCACCTTCTTCCATGGAATCGTTTCGTCCTTCTTCGATGGATTTTCTGGAATATTACAATAAAGTACGAATTCATAATATTGTATTACAATACCCCAAGAGCTATGGCAGCAGGACAAATATCACATTACTGAATAGAGTCGCGAATATGCGAAAGTTACCTTTGGGAATCTCGCATTCGATTGATTGCCGCAGAAGCTTCACCTAACGCTGAGGATACAGTCAATGTTAGCTTTCTCAGATTCTCAGGATCCGACATCAATTTCCCATCCGTGAAACCTAGATTATGAATGCAACAATCGCAATGTAACTTTTGACATTTTTTATATGCTTTGGAATTCATGAATGGCTCTATTAAAAGTGGTAAACAGAATTTCAATTCATCTTAATGCA